>CM030364.1:238572524-238778517 GCA_017893485.1 Hemerocallis citrina | reverse complement strand
GAAAAATACTAATATTCTTCTAAAATTACCTAGGCTTCATGAAAATTATTTCTACAATATTTGACATATTATAATGAGAATTAGAAGTAATTTTGGGAAGAAGAAATTGATAAATTTTCTTAGAATATGACTTTGATTAATTATAGAAAATGAATATTTTGAATGTAAAGAATTTTTGTGTAGAGATTAAAAATGAGATTTTTGACATGAAAAGTTTGAGTAAGTTAAATATGAAATTTGATGTTCAATATATGCAAGTGTGCAATGGAAATGAAATAAAAAGATCATGATGAAATGTGGAAATTTGTGAGTATAAACACTCATTTTTGATGAACATGAAAATAGATTGAAACTAGAGTTTAGTTAAGTTCTTAAATCGGCATGAATGAAATTTTGAAAGAGAAATGTGATAATAAAAAGACCAAGATTGGGTCGTGGTTAACAATTGATGTTTAAGACCGATGTAAAGGTAACGCTAATTCTAGGGTGTTAATTTTATTCATGATTCAAATATCTAAGGACTACACTATAGTGAAGATGCGATGAAAGTAAGAGAAAAATACAAGTATGAGGGCCTCGGATCTACGGTGTGGGAGTGTTCACAGGATGTCTACATGATGCATCATGTCATGACGTGAATATATCTCCAGAATTATCGGGACCGAGACGACGCTTATGGGGTACTTGGTGACTACGTAGTGCCATCGTTCCATGGCGGAGGCAAATTGTCCATAGGAGGTATGCATGATGCGTCATGTCCTAATGTGGGATTTCCTTCTAGGGTGTCTAGATATGGGCTCGTAACTCATAAAACATCTATGATACTTACCGTAGTTACCGTAGTAGTTAAACTCATAGCGAGGGAATTAACCCTACAAGATGAAGGACGGTTAAGGGCTTCCCTCGGATCTATGTAGAATGAGATGCATAAGTTTGAACAAGTGTGCATTAGTGTCATGAAATATAAGTGACTGTATTAAGAATAAGTGCACATTCACACACGACATCAATAAGATAGTTCCCTTTAGCTTTGTTTGTGAACAAGTGTGTGCTTTCCAAGTAAGAGAAATTGATGTGTTATATCCTAGCGTCAGTTGTATGCAACTGACGTGCCCACAGTTTCTATGCAGGATAAAATGAATGAAAGGACTAAAGAAGGAATGATGCTTAAAGAAATGTTCAAATTGTTATCTATTTCATGTATCAAGTTGTATTTCCTCTGCGTTGATACAAACATTGTTGTATAAAAAGTTTTAAATTCTTTGTAAAAGAACGAAGTGAAGTGTAAAGATCCTATGGAATTTCGAATTCAGGCTTATTTGAGATTCAGGGTGTTACCAAAATGAGCTCTTATGAATAAATGAATTTTTAGAATCAATGATGAGGCAGATGGCAGTAAGAGGTACAAGGCAAGGCTTGTTGTGAAAGGATTCTCTCAAAAAGAAGGTGTTGATTATAGTGAGATCTTCGCACCGGTTGTGATGATGGCTTCAATTAGGGTTCTACTTAGTATTGTGGCAGTTGAAGACTTGCACTTAGAGCAGTTGGATGTGAAAATAGCGTTTCTCCATGGTGATGTCGAAAAAGAGATGTACATTAAACAAACCACAGGCTTTGAAGCTAAAGGGAAAGAAGATATGGTGTGTCGACTAAAGAAGAGTCTTTGTGGACTCAAACAAGTACCGCGACAATGGTATTTGAAGTTTGATTGCTTTATGAGAGGAAAATAATTCTATAGATGTGAAACAGATCATTATGTGTACGTCTGTAGATATGAGGACAATGATATAGTAACCTTGGTATTGTATGTGGACAACATGTTGTTAGCAAGTTCATGTACAGAGAAGATCAATAAAGTGAAGAAGATGCTAGCTTCAGTGTTTTCGATAAAAGGCCTGGGTGAAGCAAAGCAAATCCTCGGCATGAAGATTAGTAAAGACAGGATAAGCAAGAAGCTTTGGTTATCTCAAGCGGACTATGTGAAGATGGTGTTGAAAAGATTCAATATGGATGGCACGAGGCCAGTCACTTGTTCCTTGGCTGCTCAGTTCAAGTTATTGATGGACTTGTGTCCTAAGACAGAGGCATAGATGGAGGAAATGACTGCTATTCCTTATGCCTCAGACATTAGGAGTTTGATGTATGTGACAGTGTCTACAAGATCATACATTGCACAAGTAGTGGGAGTTGACAGCCATTACATGAAGAATCCAGGTAAACAGCATTGGGATGCAGTAAAGTGGATTCTTAGATATTTAGCAGGTACTTCAGATTTTTCTCTTTATTTTGGGGGAGATTCTTTGCAAATACATTGCGATCATGATGGTTAAAGAAGTACTATAAGGTATGTGTTTACAGTTAGAGGAACAACTACCAGTTGGGCTTCGCAGTTACAAAAGGTTGTAGTACAGTCAACCATGGAGTCAGAGTATATGACACTTACAAAAGCGACGAAAGAGATGTTGTGGATTTCGGAGCTTATGAAATAGTTAGGCAAAGAGCAACCCATAGGAGAGCTATGGTGTGACAGTCAAAGAATAGTTTTCTTGGCAAAAAACTCGGCATATCACTCTGGGACTTAGCACATTCAAATGAGGTATCATTTTATTAGAATGGCGGTTGAGAAGAAATGGTTGAAGCTATCTAAGATTCTTGGAACTAAGAATCCGACAGACATACTTACAATGGTAATGGATAGCAGAAAACATCAGTTCTACTTACTGCTATTGGATTGTCTACAGGCTAATTGATGAGGAGACTCGTAGAGGCATAGGCTTAGACTAGGCCAATGGAAGAATGAAGAGCAGGTTAGAGACTTCATGCATATATCTCCAAGTGGGAGATTGTTGGGGTTTGTTGATCCATATACATGATAATGTGGTTGAAGAAGACAGACGAGAAGGAGAGTCGAAGTGGGAGCAAATATGTTAAGAGCAGTTTGAAACTACAGGCAGAGTTGCGGTCGACCGCACCCTCGACCGACTATGTACATGCAGTGCACGGTCGACCGCCCAGTCGACCGTCTCGCTCTCTGCTGCAACCCTATATAGTTGAAGGAATGACCAGTTGACCGCGCATTCGACCAAACCACTCTGTATTAAACCCTGTACAGTCGAAGGCATGAACCGGTCGACTGTACATGAGTTACAGCCGACCGTTGCGATGCTAATTGATGAGCAGATGAGATTAGAAGTTCTGAAAACCTATATATATTGTATTGTGTACGATTTTAGGATTATGTGAAAAGAAAAGGAAGATCTATCAGTCGTCATTGAGAGAGGGGGAGAGAGAGAAAGAAACCCTACACCGTGGTGGTGAGTTCTTTAGAGATTTGTAAACTTGTTCTTCATATTTCTAGTGGAAATCGCAGGAGTGCCTATGCGCAGGGAAGTAGCCATTGCATTGAGTGAACCTCGAAAAAATCTCGTGTTTTTTGTGTTGCTTTTGGTTGTTCTTTTTTTTCTCTTGCTTTTGATTTTATTGTTCTTGTATATCGTTGGTGATTTATTTCGCAATTAAAAAACTCAACAATTTGGTGGTCTCACCTTTCTAGCTATATCATGTGCCTAGTTGTTTTATCTATTATTTGAATTTTTTGACTATTTTTGGGAGAGGGCATGGTGATGGAGATATACCAACCATTAAGGGGGAAGGAAAGTCTTAGTTGGTTTGTCGGGAAATGGAGACTAGCTCGATCTTATGTACGGTAATGGCAAGGGCGTTGCTAATACTTGCAACCAGTTACTTCTAGAGTAAAAGAAAGTGTGTTAGAAGGAAAGGGTACTCATTTTTTCTAAAACCGAACATTCTTTTCACGATTACTCTTTCCATATGAAATTGTGACTCGTTTTTATTTTTAATATTTTCTGTTTGCAGGCATTTACCGGGTGTTTTGTGTTTGAGAGTTTCCCTTTTTTTACGATATTGTGCTTTTGGTTGTTCGACCTGATAATTAAATTTCTCAAATGGTTTTCTCAGAGGTGATGATGATAGTGAGTATATGTCCACCGCTAAAGTGTGAATGAGTTAGTAGTTATTTTGTTCGAAAATGTCGGTTCAATCTTAATGTCTGTTTAGTTCTTGCTACCTTTACGTTATCTACAGGAGTGGCGAGGTAGTACTAATATTTGCAGCCACTTGTATCAAGGGTAAAAGAAAGACCTTATTGGAAATAACGGTGATGATCATGCGTTCAACTGGATCCCATGTGAGCCTCACTTTTTTCTTATGAATTTGTGATTGTTTTGGTATTTTAGTCTTTATTTTGGAATAGGCTGGATTTTCTTTTTTTAGATGATATTGTGTTCTTAGTTTTCCCAACATTTTAGTGTCTCATTTGTTTTTTGGGAAGTTGATGATGATAATCAAGATATACTGAACACAGGGCATAAGAAATTCCCGACTTCCTGTTGGTCTTAATGTTTTCTTCCATACATGCAGTTATCTATAGCAATGGCAGACAAGTTGTAATACTGTAAGGTAATTGTGCATCAGACTGAATGCTCATTTAAGCCTCGTCATTTCTATTTGAATTTTTTCTGGATCTATTAATTTTCTCCTTCTAATTTAGGGCAATCTTTCTTTATATTTATTTAATTTCTCCTGTGGATATGTTTCGATTTATATAGATGAGGACAAACTACAAAATGGTAAGCTCTCCGAAATAGAACAATGAAAAGAAGAGGGCTGAAAGAAGTTTTTTTTTTTTTTGGAAATAAAGATGGCATGAGAAGTGCCATCGAGCACATATATAAATATCTCCAAAAGTTACATCCAAAATACAACAGAAATCGAAATAACTAAAAGTTACATAATCTCAAAATACAATAGGATTCAAAAATAACAAAAGACCCTAGATCGGCAATAAAAATTGGTCGACGATCCAGAAGATACTCAAAAGCCTACCACCGTAGGGCCGACGAACGATCAGAGGTTGACATTTCCAGAAGGCCCGTCCTCTACCGGAAACAAAGGTCCCAGACGCACTTTCTTTCTAGCACCTGACAAGGAGATCCAAGAAGAAGTGAGAGCATATATTTTATAAATCAATTGCACAAAGTTACATGAGTGATTTATAAAATATAAATCATTTCTATCTAGCAAAATGACCCATAATGACACAGCAACAGCACAATCCCACTCCTTCCATCTCACCCGCGCAATCTCTCAGCCTCTAAATTCTCCCCAAAGATGAGAAACTTGTTGAGGAAAACTGTAAGTGCCAAATCCTAACAGAAGGAAATCCCAAATACATCTACTATGAACACATTCTAAAAAAAGGTGGGTGATAGATTCTACTCTGAAACCACATCTAGAACAAGAAAACATTGAGACAAATCCTTTCTTAAACATATTCTCCCTCGTTAAAATCGCATCTTTGAGTACGAGCCACATGAAGGCCTGAACCTTATGCGGAGCACATGCGTCCGAATTATTTTATTCTCTGCACTTCTCATCCCCCATCACAGAGTGAGATGTACAAGGAGTTGACTGAAAATTGACCATTGGCAGCCAGTCGCCAACCCCTCTCGTCCTGATAGTTCTCATCTAATATCGTCCGCCCCTCTAGGAATGAGTACAAAGGTATGCAACTATTATGGTGATTAACCTCACTAAGAGCAGATAATCTAATACTTCAAGAATTTCTCACCCAGTAATCAGCAACCAAGGCATGTTTGTTGATGGCGAACTCGAAAATCTCGGGAAAAAGTGAAGCCAAAGTATGGGGACCAACCCAAGCTAATAACCAAAATATGGTATTATTGACATTCCCCACCCTACAAGGTGAGTGGGAATGAAAAAGGTCTCCCAATTTGTCAATTCCTTTCCAAACCGGCGAAATACCGTGACGGTCTGGCCGGTTTCTGGGGCTCCTATCGCTAACCTTGAAAAGCCGTAGAAAGAAAATCGGAACCCGATGCTGACCCCCTCCGAATCTGAACTTTCTCCGACTACGGTACGGAGCCCAACCGAAACCTTGATCGGTTGTGATTCGGAAATGAATTTTCCACCACCACTTGCATAGTAGGGCTCGATTCATCTCACGAAGGTTAATAATTCCTAAACCACCAAACTCTTTTCTCCTACAGACTATACTCCATTTAACCAATGGGAGACCTTTATCATACTCTCTACTTCCCTTCCATAAAAAATCTCTACGAATTTTATCGATCTTGTTGATTACCCAATAAGGGATTTCATAGATCGACATCTAATAAATCGGTAGATTGGAGAGGACTGCATTAATGAAGGTGATTCTTCCTTCCAGCGACATGTGTTTCTTCTTCCATCTAGAAAGGCGTTTCTCAATTTTCTCTATGAGAAAATGCCAGTCACTACGTTTGAGCTTACCAAGGCGCAGAGGGACTCCCAAATATTTGATGGGAAACTTTCCAACTTTACAATCCAGAACATGAGCCAGAGCTGGTCCTACCTCGTCGCATCTGCCAAGCCCAATGATATATCTCTTCTCAAAATTAACTATTAATCCACACCAAGCCTCGTAGAAAATTATAATGCCCTTGTAAATGAGAACCTCATTAGTCTCATTTCTCCCAAAGAGGAGTGTATCGTCGGCGTACAGCAAAATTGGAATACCGCGAATACCATCCAAACAACCTAAACCATGAAGAAGATGCTGATCGGAACAATGTTGAATCATTTCTGTCAAGGCGTCAGCAACCAAAGTGAATAAGAGAGGAGATAACGTATCACCCTGTCTGAGTCCTCTTTTACAGAAGATTAGATTAGAGGGGTAACCGTTGATCACCACTGATGATTTACCTCTCCTAATGCACAAGTTGATCCACCCGATCCACCTATTTCCAAATCCTCTAGATTGAAGTACCTCTATAACACTCGCCTATTCGACAGTATCGTATGCCTTTTCAAAGTCTAGTTTGAGCATGAAGTCCTCTTCTCTGTCTCTATTGCACTGAAAAATGGTCTCATGGGTAGAAACGATACTATCTAAGATCTCCCTCCTGTGGATAAATCCACTTTGTGCTGGATGAATGATTGAGTTAAGAAGCGGCCTCAATCTATTAGCCAAAACTTTAGTAATTATTTTGAATGAAGAATTCAATAGGCTAATTGGTCTGAAACTTCCAACCTCTTTAACTTCCTCAGATTTGGGGATTAGAAAAATAGACGCATAGTTGAGTTGTTCAATCTGAACTAGATTCTCAAATATCTCCTCAAAGATGTGGAATAAATCATCCTTAATAGTATCCCAAAAAGTCATAAAGAAGAAGATAGGGAAACCGTCAGGTCCAAGAGTTTTGTCCTGTCCTAAATCTTTAAGGGCACGAAAGATCTCCCTTATCTGAAAGGTTCCTCTAGGACTTCTAAACCCTGAGCATGGGGACGTGACCAGAATGCATACCCAGTGAACAGAACTGCTCTATCGAATTACCTAAAATTCTTCTAAAATGATTCTCTATATGGGTTCGGACAGACTTCTGATCCGAAATCCACCTATCCTCTATGTTGAGACCTGAAATACAATTGGTTCTTCTCCGACCATTAGCTATCCTATGAAAGTATGTTGTGTTAGCATCACCGTCTAGTAGCCATTGGGCTCGAGATCTTTGGTGCCAATAATCATCTTCAATTTGGAATTAATTATCCAGATCATTTCTAGCCTTATGGAGATCGGAAAGCTCATCACTGTCAAGATCTCTAACCTCTTCCAATAGTTCCAAAATGTGGAACGTTTCCACATTTTGGAACTTTTCAAGTTTGTCTCTTCTTCTCTTTTCCCCTGCCCAACGTCTCAAAACTCCTCTGACTCGACGAATTTTAGAATTCCAAGTGGATACAACATCCCCTTGGTATCCATCCCTCCGCTCTACAGGTAAATCCCAATAAGTGGTAACTAAAGGACGTAGGGTGTCATTTCAAAGCCAGGACTTTTTAAATCGGAAAGGTCTGGAACTTCTGTGAGACTCTCTTCCAGAGGAGCGAATCAAAGGAACGTGGTCAGATGTGTTGCGAAGGGCGAATCTTACAGAGGTAAGTGGGAAGTTCCCACTCCCTTGAAACAAATATATGATCTAATTTGGCATGGATGGGACGCTCTTGCATATTAGACCAAGTGAATTTATGATCGGAAAATTGAATTTCCCGTAACTCTAATAAGTTAATGACTTAGTTAAAGTTAGATCTCTCATGAAGACTACAACCTCTACCTAGATGTTCATCTGAGAAACGAGTAATATTGAAGTCTTCTCCAATAATCCATGCTTCTCCCCATTTATTATGGATGTCAATTAGCTCCTCGCAGAATCTAGACCTCACGGATCCTTCGTTAGGTCCATATACCATAGTAATGATTTGGCAAAGATCGTCACTCTTAGATTTGACTCTCACAGAGACAAAAAAGTCTCCAATCATGACATCCATGGCATGATAAAGCACTATATTAATACCAACACTAATACCTCCCGACTGACCCACTGACGGTTTGGACCACCATTCCCAGTTCCCACTAGGGACAAGCTTGTTAAATAAGTCAGGAGAAGGAATCTCCATCTTAGTCTCGCAGAGTCCAATCCTTGATAGACGATGATAGGATAACGTATCCTTCACTTTTCTCCGTTACTTACTATAATTCAACCATCTAACATTCCAAAAGGCGTAATCCATTGGGAAACTAACAGTGAATCTCTAAAGAAACTAGCCTATCAAAGACTATTGGGTCCCTTGACCCACTCGAGAAATATCTTTGCACATTCTAATTGCGAAGATCCCTTATAACTCAAGTCTACCCGACACACCATGGCTAAGTCAATTAATAATGAATCAGGAATAAAATCTATAATTGCAAAATTATAAATAGACTCACCTGCCAATGCTGAAACTGGAACTTTATGTTTCACTGCTGAAGCAATGAGCTCATCTTTGGAAATTGGACGATCCCCATGCTTTTCCCTTTGTCGGGAGCTGTGCCTAAGATCCTCAAAATCCATATCTTTCCCTTTCCCTCTGCATCTAGAAGGGGGTGAATCTTCAACTCTTTTCTATCTCTCAATCTCCCACAAATGAGCCCCATTAATAAGGGGAGAATCATCTTCAATGTTTTTCAAAGCATCAATGAGATCATCATCATTTGGAGAGTCACAGTTTACTTGAGCCAAATTTCTCTTATTATCTTGACTAGAATCCACCTCAACTCGCACCTCTTCGCTCTCATAAATTCTCTTTCTTGAATAAGACGGCAATAAATCACCGAGAATTTCGCCTCTAGCAGAATGAGACGGTGGACTCGAACTCTTTGTTAGCTAAAAATAGTTCATGTTGCGCAATCCCAAATGAAGGTTTATCTATCTCTTGCTCTAGCAACTTGGTTGCATAGTTAGACAACTTAGTTTGAATGGGCTTGAGTGGACCATGTGAATAGGCTCTAAGTAAACTGGCCCAAGAGTCCATTTGATCTCTAGTTAAAGAACTCACAACTCCTCTCAAAAATTGCATAAAGGCTGTTTGCATAGAAGACCGCTGTAACGCCCCGAATCCCAAATACACTGAATTCGAGATGTTCTACAGGATCTTTCCGCTTCCTTTAGTACAATTTTACAAGGAAATTTAAACTTTTCACTTTACATCAGAGTTTACATCAACATTACACTTTACATTGCACAGCGGATGTAAAATTTACAACAATGAAACAAATGTACAACAACATTGAATAATCTTTAAGCATTTGTTCCTCTTTAATCTGTATCAAGCCATTTACCTACATATAAGACTGTGGGTACGTCAGTTTATTCAACCGACGATCATTATACACGGCCATCCTCTCTATGCCGGAAATAGTATAACTTATTTTCCATATTTAGCAAACACAAACTTGTCACATTCAAACTAAAGGGACTACCCTATTGATGTCGTGTTGTGATTGTGCACTTAGTCCTTAATGCAGTTATAATATGACACTAATGCACACTTGTTCGGATTCTATGCATCCCATACTACATAGGTCCGAGGGCAAGCCTCTTAATCGTTCTTCATCTTTGTAGGGTTCAATCCCTCGCCATGATTTAATCTACTACTGTAACTATGGTGAGTATCCTAGATGATCAATGAGTACAAGTTCGTGTACAGAAAATTCTGGAGGGGAATCCCACGCCATGTCTTGACTCATCAAGCATGCATTTTGTGGCAATTCAGCCCCACTTCATGGCACACGAACCTCTTGCAGTCACCAAACATCCCACAAGCGTGGCTAGAGTCCGATCATTACTGAGTTGTGCCTATGCCATGTCTTGACTCATCAAGCATGCATTCTGTGGCTCACACACCCGCACCGTAAACCCTAGTTCTCATACTCGTATTTTTCTCTCACTTTTATCACATCTTCACTATGCACTAATCCTTAGTTTTTATTAGAATCATGAACAAAAATCAAAGCTCTAGAGTTAGCCTCTCCACTAAACCGGACTTATTCATTCATTCAAACATGACCAACCTTGGTCTTTCATTTCAATTTTTCATTTTATTTCTTTCCAAATGCCGGGGGAGACTTAGCTACTCTTTCGTTTCAATTCCAATTCACAATTTCCAAAATGAGCATTTCCACTCATAAATTCATTATGTTGAGTTATCATACTCAAATAGCATTTCTCTTTTCCAATCATGATTTCTAAATTGTTCAATAGTCCATCACTATACATGAATTTTAATTATTCATCATGAAACTCATGAATTGTTATTTTCACATTAAAACCCACATCACTAGTATTCAATCAAGATGGATATTCACGCATCATAATTTGTCGCACTATTCTCCAACGAGAATAATTCACATTTCATAGTTGTCACATTATTCTCAAATGAGAAATACTTTACATCACTAACGAATATTCACCATTCATATTTTTCATACTATTCTCAATTAGGAATAAATCACATTCATCACATAATATCACTTCAATCTTTACTATATTAATCTTCTAATCCTTCATTTCAAGTTCTTTCTGCAAGGTATAATTTTTCACAAAGTATACATATAGAACCATAGTTCTATTTATGCATTTTATTCTCAAAGCATAGTTTATTTCATGCAAATAATTCCCAAATCATTTTTATAAAGTCCTTTATATTTTTAGAAGAATAACCATATTTTTCTCATAATTTTTTGAGCACTAAAACCCTCAAAAAAAATATTTTTCAATCTTGCCGAGGACAAGTTCCGAACCCAGCACCACAGAGAACCCAACCGAAAGCCACAACCACTAGGCCGAATGCTACTGGCGTCATAAAGAGACGCTGAGAGCCATAAGAGCTCTCGGCTGCTGCTATTCTTGTTTAAAAAAAAACGAAATAAAAGTATGGCGACCAGGGATTCGAACCAACAACCTCATGAGACCCAGCCGCACACTGTAGCGGAAGAAAACCCCCGACCACTTGAGCTACGTGCTCAAGTTGTCACTAGTATAATTCCAATTTCATTTATCCCATACTCTGTTATTTAGAACATTTCGATGTTCAACTAGTCCCCATTTCATTTGGTTTTCATAAAAATTACTGTACAACTCCAGATTAATTCTTCCTCACATAATTTACATACCAGTATGAGCAAAATAATTTTTGTAATAATTAAAACATATTTTCATGTAACTAATTCGAATTCCACATTATAATACTACATTTATTCTTCTTTCGACATTTCTTCGCATTTAGCATTCTATTCTCTTTATCAATAAATTTTCACCTTAATTCTCTGTCTTTAACCATTTACCCAACATACAACACATATTTTAAATTATTCATGCCCATATTAACACAAAAGATCTATTTAACACAAGAAATGGTATTATCAAACTACTAACGTTTGTGTGTAATTCTTGATAGTAATAAATGTGTTTTTATCAATCAATCCATGATTCTAATCAATTCACATACAACTTAAATAGTAGAACCACATATAAATTTGTATATCCACATTTCAATCATTCAAGAAGTCATTTTTCCCAATTAAAGTGTGCTCTTCTTAATCATTTTCATGCTTCATTCATTCATATCTAACATGCATTTCTAATTTAGAAATAGGGAAAATCTACCCACCTTGTATGGAGAGAAAACACAATTAGCAACTCCCTAAACAAAAGTCCTTGCAACTGAATACTTCTCCTCCTAGAAGCGCGCACACAAGCCAAGCCCGAGCACCCAAACCGTGAGCTCCTCCTTTGCTAGCCGGCCTCTCCTTCTTTGATTGAAAGCAAGCACAACTCCCACACACAACTCAATCTTTTAACTCACAAAAATAACTACTGGATAATGTATAATAGACTATAAGTTTGGAAGAGAATAGTTGGCACAAGAATAACTAGCCATGGGGGGGGGGGGGGGGTTGGTATTTATACTAAAAATCAAGGAGAATGGAGGGCTAGGATCAATTGGTTGGTTGTAAGATGTAAGGCTAGGATGCAAGTAGGAGTTGCAATAACTACCCACAACCAAGTAACCACCACACCATGATCACCACTCAAAAATTTGGGTTTCCCTCCAAAGAATGCAACCGGCCTACATAGGAGAGTGCATTTTGCACGTGTACGCGTAGTGCACGTGCGTGCAACTAGGCCCAAAAAATTGTACATAAAATTTTTGTATAAAAATAAAATAGTCTTTAAATTGTATTCTACATGACAAGTCGTATAAAAAATAGATTAATCCATGGGCTTTAGTTTATAGGCCAAAATTAAAAAAAATGATAAATTTAATTAACTTTGGGCTTTTACAAGAAAAGGCTTTTTTGTCTAATTGAAAGAAGGCTTTTGTATAAAATAATTAAAAGCACATATTAAAATATCTTTACTCATCTTGATGAAGATATTAACAAAAAATATTGCACGTGCACACTACGTGCAAAATAAATAATTTTTCATAAATTGAAAAATCAGGGCATTACAACCGCAAAGACTTAGATATAGAAGCACTAGTCTCTTCAATCCCCCATTGATCTCTGACTACAGTTGTCTCAGAAAAAACAACTGTATTAGCCACCTCGTACTTGACCTGACTTCTGCGCGGTGCCGAATACGCTACTCGGGGCGCAACAGGCCTAAGCCTGTTGAAAGAAGCAGCGGTTGACTTGTGACTCTTCTGTAGTACCTTTTTGCCTTGGGCCACACCCAGCTTAGCCCCCCTACATTTCTCTGACCCACCAAAGCCACATCATCGCTAGCTTCCTCAACTAGGATGGCAGATCTCATAAAATGGTGATCCACCTTTAGATGCACACCAAGATCGCCATCCAACGGTCTGGCATCATCTTCAACCTCAAGCTCACTAAGAATAAGGGCAAAAAAATTTGCCCCAGTTTTTTCATAATTCGATAATGGCCTTGGCACAAATCTTCTCACTTCAGCGGCGATATCTACCTTGGAGGTCTTGTAGCTAGTGTTAATAGTCGCCGGAATAGCCATACCATGGAGAGAACAAACTCGAACTCTGGCTAGATCGAACTTATTGAGAAATTTGGTTACTTGATCTAGCTCTTCGATCCACCCAAAAGACTGCACTAGTTCCTGAAACCCATCTCTATTCCAACACTTTGTTGGGAAGTTGGAATTAATCAACCATCTTGAAACAAACTTTTCTCTATTAAGAACTCCAAAATCAAGATTCCACCTTGTAAGAACAACAGAGAAACCTTCACCAGAGAAGGATGACTTACTCAAAACCATCTGCACCCGTGCTTCCGTCGAGCAAGGAATAATGAAAGCACCCTCTCTAAAATGCTTAATCGTCCAGTCCCATTCGAAGGTCTTCGGCCATCTCGAAAGAAATTCCTCTTGATAACGCTTTTGTTAGGATGCCCGAAAGTGACTGATGCGATCACACTAAAATGCAAACAATTTCCTAATTCCTCCATCTCTGCGGCAGGAGTAATGGTAGCTCTCACAACCTCTGTAATCGACTCAGGAACAGGATATGTAGGAACCGTCTCCACTGGCAAATGCTCAATGTCAGATATGGTTCTAGCACCCTGAGCCATAGGTTGAAGCTTAGGGATAGAAACTAGTGACCTTGAATCCTTGTAGGGAACTCGGGATGGACCTGTACGACTGCCATTAGACCCTTCGTCGTCGCTCAAAGCTAGGCGACTCTTGCACTCAGTCGACACATGACCCCTCCGTTTGCACAGGAAACATTTGATTACTTCTTTACAATCACTCTTCCAATGAACCCATTTACCATAGTTGTAGTAAATGGATTCGAGCACACCGTTCTCCATACGTCTGAAACCCTTTGGAGCTTGCTGACTATCGAGCTTCTTTGCACTGGGCTTGGGGCTGATGATACAAGTTCGGGTTTTCCACCCATATTTCTCTACGTACACCAACTTCCCCCTCGCTTTATACTCACGCCTATCCAGTGAAGGAGGTAGAGGTGAAGGGCTAACGACATCAGTAATATAGAAGCTTTTGACATCCTCACCAGAGGACATAGGAGCCTGAACTCCTTCCAGAGCACCTAGAGGTGGATGACTGGGAGAACGATCGCTGGAGATGGTGATGGTTCTTCTCTCTCGATGCTGTGGTACACTCGACATGCTCTGAACTTTAGCGCGGACCATAATGTTCTTATCTCTAGGATACTCCTTGGGCGTTTGAGACACCACCCAGTTAGCTTCGCTGTGGAAACACAGAGGACCCGGAGATCTCATAGGAGGGTGGACAGGCTTTCTAACCTTCTCAACATGCTGCTGGCTTCTACGGGGGGACCTCATGAGAAGGAATAAGGGTTGAAGGTTAAAGGTTGATAGGTGTAGGTGAAATTTATTGTTGGGTTATAGAGGTTAAGGCAGGAGAGAAAGGTGGTGGTGTTGGGAGTTTGGTGTAGGAGTTGATTTGATTTTAGAAGTAGTGGAGGAGGAGGTAGGTGAAAAGGGTGAGGGGTGGTGGGGGAGGAAGGGATAGGGGAGAGGCGGGGGAAGATGGTGTTTAGTGGCTGTTGGTAGTGGTGGGGGTGGAAGGTTTGGTGGTGGTTGAAGAGGCTGTGATGGGAGGGAGGGGAGATAGTCTCCACATTTTCAGGAAGAGATGCAATGTAATGTTTCAGTTATTTTGTTGGCGTTGATAGCAGGAATAGGGATGAAAGAAGTTATTTGATGAGGTTCTAGGCTCGCAGTTCACCTTTAGAAGGAAAAGGAATCAACTCTTCTAGAAGCAATGCAAATAGAAGCAAGTTTATTTATTTATTTATTTATTTATTTATTTTGGGAGAAACTGAAGCAAGTTTCTTTAAAGTCTGTCCCTACATAAATATACACTTTTCTAACCTTATTTAGGCAAATGCATTTCATTGTTCAATTCACAACATTCTTTTATGTGCTTTATAAGTAGCGTTTGCCTTGCTTTCTAAAATATCTAATTTCAATAGTTGTCAAGTGGAGAGATTGATGTTATACTACAAGTATTTCCCTCTAACTACTCTTTATTTAGTTTAATTCTAGAAAAAAGAAGCTCTATGTTAATAGTTCTCAACCTGTTACTGCTAATTTTAGTGTGGGAACAAACAGATGAATTTCTGGATTCTTTTTGGAAACAATAAAGCAAACATGTTGACCTTCACCAAAGTTTGACTGGTTTCTTGCCGCTTCTGTTGACCTACAAAAAAGTTCGATACATCGGGATGGATCCCGGCGAAGAATCCTCCGACGCTCTTGTCAGTAATCAGGAAGATTATGAAAGACCTTTATGTGGAAAAAGATTGATTACCTTGTTATGGTGGGGGAAGAGGGGTATTTATAATCGCCTTAGGGACTCGTTTGGAGATAAGGATTTATCTTTACTTCCCGGTATTTTTGGATAAGATATAGAGTTTAAATTCGTTTCATGATAAGTGAGTTGGTTAAAACCGCTTCTTAGAGATAATTATAAATTTGAATTACTCTCTAAATGTTCTAGACTAGTTTGTAGCGGGCTGCTACCCATACCCAATAGGACAGATCCGTTTATAGGTTATTGAGCTTTGAAGAAAGACACAGTTCCCATTTCAGACCCGTTTGTAGGTAAAATTACCATTTTATCCCTGAGAGCTTTGAGATTCGTGTCCGATTTCAAAGGTCCTGATTTAATCCTACTTTTAGCAATATCACAATCCCCCCACTCCTGAAGACTGAGTTTAACAGCCTTTGAGGAGTAGTTTTATTGTTCTAATGACGTACAAGATTTTATCGGAGTTCGTAAGGGAGTTTGGATCTTGTTCGAGGTGTAACGGTGTCAATCTGAGTTTGTAAAATACCCAAAATTATTCTCAGAAATTTCTCGATTTTTTGTGATTTTTTCAAATTTTTCTGAATTTTTTCCAATTTTTAATTTTTTGAATTTTTTATTCATTTTCCGAATTTAAATGATTAATTATTCTGATTTAATTATTATATTTTCAGAATTTTTAAATAATTTTCTGAATTAATAATTATTTTTAGAATTTTATTTTTTTTTCGATTTTTAATTAATTATTCAGATTTTTCAAATTTATTCAATTAAATAAATAAATAAATAAATAAATACCTGGTGGCGTTGTGCAATCCTGTGCATTGATCACGATCAGAGGGCACGCATCGCAAAGCAGGGTGTTTTTCCCCAATTCACGTTCGGAACAGCTTTTGTTTGGATCCCATCGCCGACCCACCAGACTTCGCCATGTGGCCAGTCAACGTTGATCGTTGACCGCCACTCCCCCCCCTTTTTTTCTTTCCCGCCCTCCTCTACCGTTCCTCTTCAACTTTGTCTCCCTCCTTCGACCCTGTCTCCGCAGGTCACGGCGTTTGGGTTCAGAAGGGGGCTCGACGAGGGCATCTTGACGAAGGTGACGCTCGCCGATGTGGGGATGCTCAATGAAGGCTCTGACCTTGGAATGGATGCTCGGCATTGGAGGAGTTCGGCGAGGCGATGTGGAGACGAGAGAGGGGAGCTCAGTGGTAGCTCGAGCTCGGTAAAGAGTCGGAGCTCGGTGAAGGAGAGCTCGCAGTGCTCGGAGATGGCGAGGGAGCTCGACGTGGGCTCTTCGGTGTATGGCGGCGAGGAATGGAGGTGAGCTCGGCTATGGGTTCAACGTTGGAGCTCGAGAGTAGCGCTCGGCGAGGGAGATGATGGAGGGGCACACGAGCTTCAGCGAAGAGAAGCTCGACAATGGAGGAGGTCGACATCGAGGCATTAATGGAGGGGAAACTCGACGCTTCGATTTTTTGGCGGGAAAGTGCCCTTCGCTGGAGGAAGAAGACAATGAGAGTTGCGGGTTGCGGTTTGGCCTATAACGGGTTCAAACCCGACCCGTTAACCCATTAAAAAAAGGATTTATGGCCATTGATCTAGATTGAGCACGAATCACAAGGAGACGTTTTCCCCATTTTCGCGCATAGAGTCGCGTTTGCTCGGATTTGGCTCCGAGGGACGTGGCTCAATCTAAGCCATTGATATTGATCGAGCGCGATTTTTGAGGTGACTGTTTCCTCAATTTCACACTCGGAGCTGCGTTTGCTCGGATTTGGCTCCGAGGGATGTGGCTCAATCTGAGTCGTCGATCTTGATCAAGCGCGATTTTTGAGGTGACGTTTTCCCCAATTTCACGCTCGGAACCACGTTTGCTCAGATTTGACTCCGAGGGACATGGCTCAATCTGAGCCGTTGGATCTTGATCAAGCACAATTTTTTAGGTGACGTTTTCCCCAATTTCACGCTCGGAACCATGTTTGCTCGGATTTGACTCTGAGGGACGTGGCTCGATCTGAGCCGTTGGATCTTGATCGAGCGTGCTTTTTGAGGCAACATTTTCCCCAATTTCACGCTCGGGACCTCGTTTGCTCGGATCTGACTCCGAGGGACGTGACTCAATCTGAGCCGTTGGATCTTGATCGAGCGCGCTTCTTGAGGAGAATTTTTTCTCTCATTTTTTGTTCGGCACAGCTGTGTTGTAACCCACTTTCTCGGTGCTACGGAGGTCGGACCGGGGCATGTGACCCCTTGTTTCGAAGCTGACTCAAAGATCTACAATTTCTCTTCAGAAGTCAGTCGAAGAATCACCCTTCTTCATGGTCAAAATTGTCTCGAAACATCTTCGCCTTCATGAAGTTGAGAAGAGCTATGTATGACTCTAGCGGAGGTCCGTTCTTGGAAGCGATTTTAGAGAGCGTCTCTAGACGAGTTAGGCTCCGAAATCTTTTGAAAGAAGGCCGCTCAGGAGGCGAGCGGAGCGAAGAGATTCACCGGGCTCTAGGAGAGAGTCATTCGGGAGACGAGTTTGAGAAGCAACTCTAGGGGAGAGTTGAGCTCCGAACTCGTTGAGAAAAAAAAGCGCTCGAGAGGCGAGCGGAGCGAAGAGCTTCATGGGGCTCTATGAGAGAGCCATTTAGAGACAAGTTTGAGAAGCAACTCTAGGGAGGAGTTGAGCTCCGAACTCATAGAGAAGAAGTCCACTCGGGGGGTGAGCGGAGCGAAGAGCTTCACCAGACTCTGGGAGAGCTGTTTGGGAAGACAAGTTTGAGGAGCAACTCTAAGGGAGAGTTGAGCTCCAAACTCGTTGAGAAAAAGAGCGCTCAGGAGGCGAGCAGAGCGAAGATCTTCATGGGGCTCTATGAGAGAGCCGTTTGGGAGACAAGTTTGAGGAGCAACTCTAGGAGAGAGTCGTGCTCCGAACTTGCTTGTTGTAAAATTTAACCAGTAGTGTGAGTAGTATGAGTGTTCGTTTTGAGCCCTAAAACTGCATACTTGCAAGCTGTGAGAGCAATTTCGAACCATGATTGTGAATTTCGAACTAGTTGTTACGGAGCTTCAACAGTTGTAGGAGCAATTTCGAATGGTGGGCCACTTTGTACAAGCTTGTTCGCAAGTAGCTCTCTAAATGACCTGGGCTGGTTTGTAGCGGGACAGATCCGTTTATGGGTTATTGGACTTTGAAGAAAGACCCAGTTCTCATTTCAGACCCGTTTATAGGTGAAATTACCGGTTTACCCCTGAGAGCTTTAAGATTCGTGCCCGATTTGAACGGTTCCAATTTAATCCTAGTTTTAGGATTAAATTGTGATATGGCTAAAAATAGGATATGGCTTTAAGATCCGTTTAAGGCTCGTGATATGGCTAAAAATAGGATTAAATCGGGACCGTTCAAATCAGGCATGAATCTTAAAGCTCTCAGGAGTAAAATAGTAATTTCACTTACAAACAGGTTCGAAATGGGAACTGGGTCTTTCTTCAAAGCACAATAACCCATAAACGGATCATTTAGAGAGTAATTCAGCCCGCTACAAACCAGCCCAGGTCATTTAGAGAGTAATTCAGAGAGTAATTCAAATTCATGATTATCTCTAAGAGGCGGTTTTAACCAACTCTCTTATCATGAAACGAATTTAAACTCTACATCTTATCCAAAAATACCGGGAAGTAGAGATAAATCCTTATCTCGAAATGGGTCCCTAAGGTGACTATAAATACCCCTCCCCCCACTATAACAAGGTAATTAATATTTTTCCACATAAAGCACTTTCATAATCTTCCCGATTACTGATAAGAGCGTTGGAGGGTTCGTTGCCAGGATCCATCCCGGTGTATCGAACTCTTTGCAGGTTCACGGCAGAGGCAAGAAACCAGTAAAACGCCGGTGAAAGTCAACATGTTTGCTTACTTGTTACTTTCAAGAATACACAAATTCATGTGTTTGCTCCCACACCAAAAATCAGTAGCAACAGATTGGCACCGTCTGTGGGAAACAGAAAAAGCAATCCAACCTTACTTCATCAGCGAAAGTCATTTTCAAACCATGCATCCGAAAGATAAGGGAAAGGCAGCGGTCTCCAGCCAAAGGGCCACTCCTCTCCCTCCTCCAGTCCAAGATGTTCTTCCTCAACAGCCTCCTCCTCAACAGGCCCCTCCACGGTCTCGGGGGGCTGCCTACAAGGCTCTCTCGAAGTCGTCCAAAGCAACATCCTCTTCATTACCATGTCTCGTTCCACAATCCTTCAGTTGACTCTATGACTTCTCAAAGCTCTCCCGAGCAGGATCTCCGTCAAGTAATTGTTAACCGCCAGCATGGGGTTGACCTCCGAACTCACTTGAATGGATGGCGAGCCCTTGAGTGAGTCCATCAACCTGAGCACCCAGTGGCCTCGAGAGTCCGGACCCCCTATAGACCGAAGACCAGAAGATCTCCTCCCCCAAGGAGGCGAAGAGAGTCCCTTCCACGTCATCGGCAGAGAAGTCATACTCCAGTAAGTTGAGCCACACTCAGGGATCGCTGAGCTGGAGAGGCACCAGTCATTCAGGCCGAGCTCCAGAACTTCAAACAAGATATCATGCGAGCTCTTAATATTGCCACGAGTCAGGATCAGCATGCCCCTAACCCTCACCATACCGCCATTCATGGAGAGTCCCGAGGGTCGATTAGATCCGATCGAAGGGGTGACTCGGTCCGCCGCCATCTCCAGGAGATGGATAGGCGCCTCAACAAGATCAATCCTGAAGAAGAACAATGGACCAATAGGCTCCGCCCCAGCAGACCTCCCTTTTCCAGAGCCATCATGGAAGCTCTGATCCCCGAAAACTTTAGGCCACCCTGCTTCGAATCCTACATTGGGGAGCAGACCCGGCCGATCATATCGAGAGTTTTAAAACTCCCATGATGATTCATCAAATTTCGGATACGCTCTTCTACAAGGCCTTCTCAGCAACGTTGAGGGGACCAGCGCGAGAGTGGTACTCCCGTCTATCCCCATCCTCCATCTTCTCATTTAAGGAACTCTTCCTCTTCCACTTATAGGCAGTCGCCGAGCTGAGAAAACAAGTGCATCTTTGGTGATCCCCAGCCAAAGAAATGGTGAACGCCTAAGAGATTACGTTCGACACTTCACCGTCGAAGCCCGGTCTATTGCCTCCCTCAACCAATCAGTAGCCTCTGAGGCATTCAGGCACAACATCACTAACGCTGACCTCAAGGCGTCCCTTGCCAAGAAGCCTCATCGGGACTTCTCAGAACTCCTGCTTAGGAGTGAGGAGTAAATCCGAGTGGAAGAGGCTCTCAACCCCCCCCCCCCCCCCCCCCCCCCCCCACTTTTGAGGAATCATTTTCCAGGAACAAACGAAAGAATATGAGCGAAGAAGGGTCCCAGAAATTCCAGAGGGCCGACAATGGACAACGCCGCCCAGCTCCCCATTTTGAGAAGTTCACCCCCCTCAATGCTAGCATATGAGCAGTTTTATGGAGGTGGATAAGGAAATGCTACTCTGCGGTCCCCATAGAATGAATACCTTTGGCAAGAAAAGAAACAGGGATAAGTGGTGCCGCTTTCATAGGGACTACGGCCTCGACAGGGATGATTGTCGGGCTCTTAAAGAGGATATCGAAGAACTCATATAGTGGGGACACCTGGCCAAGTTCTTTCGAAAAGACGGGGCTGATCTTCCACCCCGAGGAGCCTACAAGCAAACAGAGAGGCTCACCGAGTTCCAAGATTCCGAACCTGGGGCCTTCATCCACCTTATCCATGGAGGTCCAATGGGGGGAGAACCAAACTCCTCCCAAAAGGCCTTCACCATATCATAGAAGTAGGATTTCAGTTTTCAATAAAGCCGATGCTTGTAACCCGGCCAAAAGCATGTAATAATGGCTCGCCCCATTGAAGCAGCCACTTAGTTTGTTTCAATAAAACTTAGCTTTTTTATATTAAAAATTATTGTGTTTGCCTCATTTCTATCTCTCTGAGTCACATCTACGACTCGTTAAATGGTAAGTTCGGAGTCCAGCTTGTCCTACAGGGCTGATCCCACAACTTACTAAGCTCAAAAAACAAGTTCGGAGTCCAATACTTGGTTCGACGTTGCTTTAGCCGCTTGTAAACAAGCGCTCCTACAACTCGTTAACCCCCTCAAACAATAAGTTCGGAGTCCAACACTTGGTTCGATGTTACTTTTGCTTCTTGCGCCAAGCAATGTACAAAGTAGCTCACCATTCGGAATTGCTCCCACAACTTTTGAAACTCTTTTAACAATAAGTTCGGAGTCCAACACTTGGTTCGATGCTACTTTAGCTACTTGCGAACAAGCTTGTAAAAAGTGGCTTACCATTCCAAATTGCTCCCACAACTGTTGAAGCTCCGTAACAACTAGTTCGAAATTCACAATCATGGTTCAAAATTGCCCTCACAGCTTGCAAGTATGCGGTTTTGGGGCTCAAAATGAACACTCGTACTACTCCCACTACTGGATAATTTTGCAACAAGCAAGTTCGGAGCACGAATCTCCCATAGAGTTGCTCCTCAAACTTGTCTCCCAAACGACTCTCTCCTAGAGCGTGGGGATGATTCTTCGTCCCACTCGCCTCCCGAGTGGACCTCTTCACAATGAGTTGAGTTCGGAGCACAACTCTCCCCTAGAGTTGCTCCTCAAACTTGTCTCCCAAACGGCTCTCTCCTAAAGCCTGGTGATGCTCCTCCTCTCGCTCACCTCCTGAACGGCCTTCTTCTAAGACAGTTCGGAGCCTAACTCATCTAGAGACGCTCCCACAACTCACCTCCAAGAATGGATCTTCCCAAGAGTCATACGAAGTACTTTTCAACTTAATGAAGTCAAATATGTTGCGGGACTATTTTTGATGGAACTGAGATGAATCCCAGGACTACGGATTGGTGTGCATATCGATCGTTAAAGATAAACAGATTGCTTAATGGTGATCTAACCCTATACAGCGGAAACTAGGGTTCACAATTATACCTGCGGTGAGAAGAAGACGACAGCGACCCCAAGATCTTCTGCACGTATTCCTTCCTCGGGTTGGACGTCGTGTGGGCGACGATCTCCCAACCTTTCTCCCTTGGCTGACCTCTTTTTCTCTCCTTACGTGAATCACGAGATTTGAGAAAAAAATCTTATATTTCTGATTGTCAATGACGGCCAGAGAAATAGAGGATATATATAAGGCTACGGCAAGGACCATGAGGAGAAATTAGGGTTAGGTCTCCTAACGGATCTGGGTATCCCGTGTTCAGCCCGAACACACAACCCAGGCCCATTAACAATAGCTCGGTCCACTAAGGAGCTATTGTTGCACTACCTTCCTAATCCCAAATTATATTTATGGGCTCCTTTTATTATATGCTCGTTCAACTCCCCATGTTAAGATATCGAATGTCCGTCGATCAAATTAAGTTACTGACAACTACATTGATCAACATCTTTTATCCTTAAGTAGTACCACTCAACTTTATTTGTCATGTCGGATGTAATCCACCTGCAGGGTTTACATGACAATCCTTATGAGCTCCTTAAGGGGACATCATCAACCCGACGTATCGGGACATGGATTCCTTTTACAATCAACAGCCCATCATACTTACAATGCTATTACCCAATTCATAGAGGTTGTTGATCCATAATGAATCTCACTCTTTTATGAGTCAAAGTAATGCACACTGCATATACATGTCTGTTATTATATCTGGATTAAGAGCATAAGCATCCATAATAACAGAGGTGTTTGTTCTCTTTTGTAGTCAGTACAAAGAGAACAACCTCAAGTGGTCCTGTTCAATACACACAAAGCGTACTAGTGTAAACCTATAGTCAAGACAGACTAATACTAGATTACACTACAACATTTCCAATGGATTGTCCAAGTCCGTCTAGGTTGTGAACTATTTATATATTCCATAGGGAACTGGTAATATGATCTTCTGTGTGTCACCTCACACCATATTATCAACCTTATAGAATATCAGACACTTGCATTAATATTATAATAAACACAATATGCAAACATATGCCCATATGATTCTCATTCAAAAAAAAATAAGGAAATAAAGTTAATACAAAAGTGATGCTTTCAGTATATAACCCTAACAATTTTGACCATGAAGAAGGATAATTCTTCAACTGACTTCTAAAGAGAAATTGTAGATCTTCGGGTCAGCTTTGAAACGAGTGGTCACACGCCCCGATCCGACCTCCGTAGCACCAGAAAAATGGGTTACAACACAGCATCCCCGAACGTGAAAATGTGGCTCCGAGTGTGAAATTGGAGAAAACATTGCCTCAAAAAGCGCGCTCAATCAAGATCCAATGACTCAGATTGAGCCACGTCCATCGGAGTCAAATCCGAGCAAACGTGCTCCGAGTGCGCAAATGGGGAAAACGTTTCCTCAAAAAACTTGCTCGATCAAGATCCAACGGCTCAGATTGAGCCACGTCCCTCTGAGCCAAATCCGAACAAATGCAGCTCCGAGCGTGAAATCGGGGAAAACGTCTCCTCGCGATTTGTTCTCAATCGAGATCAACGGCCACAAATCCATTTTTTTATGGGTTATCGGGTTGGGTTTGAACTCGTTATAGGCCTAAACTGTAACCCGCAACTCTCATTTTCTTCTTCCTCCAGCGAAGAGCACTTTCTCGCCAAAAAATCGAAGCATCGAGCTTCCCCTCCATTAACGCCTTGGTGTTGATCTCCTCCATCGTCGAGCTTCTCTTCGCCGAAGCTCGTGTGCCCCTCCGTCATCGCAGCCAAGCTCCAAGAGCATCTCCATCTCCAACCTTCGCCAAACTCGCAAGCAACGAACCCCCTCTTTCATCGAGCTCCCTCCATCACCATGGCTCTGCCGAGCCGACCTCCGTCTCCACACCGACGAGCTCCAACATCGAGCTCCGAACTTCTCCAAACACGAAGCTCCCCTCCGTCATCTCCCTCGCCGAGCGCTACTCTCGAGCTCCAATGCCGAACCCATAGCCGAGCTCACCTCCATTCCTCGCCGCCATACATTGAAGAGCCCATGTCGAGCACCCTCACCATCTCTGAGCACTGCGAGCTCTCCTTCACCGAGCTCGAGCTACCACCGAGCTCCCCCCTCTCGTCTCCACATCGCCTCGCCGAACTCTTCCAATGTCGAGCATCCATTCCAAGGTCGGAGCCATCGCCGACCATCCCCACATTGGCGAGCATCACCTTCGAGCCCTCTTCTGAACCCAAACACCACGACCTTTGAAGACGGGGTCGAAGGAGGGAGACGAAGTCGAAGCCGAATTGTAGAGGATGGCGGGAAAGAGAGAAGAAAAAAAGGGGGAAGGGGCAGCTACGTGGCGGTCAACGGTCAACGTTGACTGGCCACGTGGCGAAGTCTGGTGGATCGGCGACGGGATCCGAACAAAATGTGCTCTTAACGTGAAATGGGGAAAAACACCTTGCTTTGCGATGCGAGCCCTTTGATCGTGATCAACACACAGGATTGCGCCACGTCACCAGGTATTTATTTATTTATTTATTAATTTGAATTAATTATTTAAAAATTTGAAAAATTAATTAAAAATTCTAAAAATAATTATTAATTCAGAAAATAATTTTAAAATTCTGAAAATATAATTATTAAATTAGAATAATTAATTAAAGTTTTCGATAATTAATTATTTAAATTCGGAAATTGAATAAAAAATTCAAAAAATAATCAAAATTTGGAGAGAAAAAAATCAGAAAAATGTGGAAAAATAAAAAAAAATCCAGAAAATTCCGAGAATAATTTTGGATATTTTACAAACTCAGATTGACACTGTTACACCTCGAGCAAGATCCAAACACCCGTAAGAACTCCGATAAAATCCTGTACGCCATTAGAATAATAAAACTACTCCTCAAAGTCTGTTAAACTCAGTCTTTGGGAGTGAGGGGCTCGTGATATGGCTAAGAATAGGATTAAATTGGGACTATTTAAATCGGGCACGAATCTTAAAGCTCTCAGGGGTAAAACGGTAATTTCACCTACAAAGGGGTCTGAAATGGGAACTAGATCTTTCTTCAAAGCCCAATAACCCATAAACAGATCTGTCCTATTGGGTATGGGTAGCAGCCCGCTACAAACCAGCCCAGGTCATTTAGAGAGTAATTCAAATTCATGATTATCTCTAAGAGGCGGTTTTAACCAACTCTCTTATCTATGTTAATAGTTCTCTTCCCTTGAGCGTTTTCATAGGAACCATGCATCTTGGATTATGGTAAACTTGAAATTTTGAGTAGTTAATGTGTAACATGCATGTAATTGTTGGGGATAGATACAGATGATTTGATATTTTTTTAATTATAATCAGACTTGAATTAGGTCGTTGAAAATGGTCACCAAGCTTCCCAAGCTTGCCCCTGCGCAAGCGCAGGGCACCCAGCCAGTACAACTGATTTGCAAACTTGAGACAATTCCGAGAAGGATATCTGCTCTCTCCAAACAACTTGTCGACCACTGGATATTAAATTCTCAAATAAATTATTTCAATATTTGGAGTACAATACCTGATTTTTCAAATACGGGCATCGCTAAAAAAATATGCAAGTTCCTTATTATCTGAGCGGATCAATAAACACTCAAAAAGTTAATAGTGCTATCTTTTCATTTGGTCGAAGCCTGATGGATTACTTGCACTGCAAATGGTTTCCAACATATAAAGTGTACAAGACAAACACAGGAATGTCAACTTCAAACTTAAAATCTATATACATGTAAGAAAAAGATACATGGTCATTAGTTTTTAATACGGTTATGAGATGTTCGGTATAAGTGATTAGAATAGGATATATGTTCTTCACTCTACGCAAGTCATAGGCTCGCATTTTGAGAAACAAGTATCATACACGTGGAAAAAATTGAAGGATAATGAAAAGGGTCAAAAGAAAATAATTTCCAAACCGATCCACTTTCGAAAATATTTACAAAACAGGTCCACTTTCGAAAATATTTACCCAAGTTAGTCCATAAGTAAATAGAAAATAATTTTCAAACTAATCCACTTTCGAAAATATTTACCAAACAGGTCCACTTTCGAAAATATTTACCAAAGTAACCCAACCCGTGCGTTGCACGGGTTGGGTTACTGACTAAGGGGTTCTCCCATTATAGTATTAGAGATTAGAGATGAAATCTTATAAATAATATCAACGACAATTCACCAACAAGAGGGGCAACAATTAAGCAGTACTCTAGATTACTTTTTAAGGTTACAAAGAATTTAATGTATCAATATGAACATAAATTTACATACATTCTTACATGATACCTCGTACACTTATAAAAATTAAAATTTAAAAAGTTTATAATAGAAAAATAAAAAAACAAATCCATCAGCGTTGCACTTTTTTCTTCTGTTTCTGCTTAATTTTGTCACCATCTATATTAACAATTTCTTCTATACCTATCAATTGCTTTGAATCATGTATATCTCATCAACAACAACAACAACAACAACAAACAACTATGTGTCAAACTATACATCGGTTTTAACAAAAAAATTACAAATTTTTTTTTAACCATTTACCTGTTGTTCATTCATGCCGATCATGATCTGTAATTGCTAGCTCTATTTAGCACCAGAATATTTACATTTCCATAGTAGCCCCTCCTGGAGAGCTTACTGCAATCCAAAGTAGTGAAATAGTGATTGAAAGAAGGCCAACCCAAACATAAACAATGGTTGGCGTCCTTCCCCTTCTTCCCATTAGTCCTTTACAAAAGGGATACATATGAGATAACACCCAGAAGCTGAAGAAAGAACTTCCCATCAACTTGCTCCACTCTGGGATTTCACTGTATACTGTCTTTGAAATTCCAATGACCAGAGCAATAATATTAACAGAGATAATAGTAAGGGGAGGAATGAACAGACTAGTCCACTTAATAACATATAGATCAGCATATATGTCATCATCGTCTTCGTTAGAAGACTTGGAAGTAAGAGTGAAGGAAATCTCAATTCCTGCCATAACTTTTAGGAGCCCTTGAAGCACGGCTGCAATATGAGCAGACGTCCCTCCAATAACCCAAAACTGTTCGTTTCGCCACAGTTCTTCTAGTTCAATCCCAGCCCACTTGACTTCAAGAAGGGCTAGGAGGCAAAGACACACAGTAATTATGAGAAGGTATGTGAGGAATGCAACATTTAGAGTTTGAACTATAAAGTGACCCGAAAAGAGGGAGAGGGCAGGGAGATAACAATATACAGTAAGAAATATGGACGTGAATGGGTAGATACCGACATTGAGGTATGCAACACGCTGAAGGAATTTGAGCCTCTTTGTGGCTAAAAGGGCATTATTGCGGGAGAAGAAAATCTCAACAGAGCCAGTGGCCCAACGAAGTACTTGCTGGAGGCGATCTGTTAAATTGATGGGGGCTGTGCCTCGAAAGGCATCACGTTTTGTCACACAATAGACAGAACGCCACCCCCGATTGTGCATCCGATAGCCTGTTACCACATCTTCGGTGACTGATCCATAGATCCAACCCACCCGGTCACCCCACTCGGTCTTGTCTTCGTACCTGCATATGTGTGTGTATAGTTATATATATATATATATATATATAGCGTGATTATTCAACACAGCATTATATATATATCATGAGAGAAATAAATATGAAATATATTTTTGTTCTCACCAACAAGAGATGACTGATACAGCCTCTGCAACAGTAGGTGCATCTAGCGGTGGCCTAGGCTCTAGAAGTGAACCAGGTGGTCGGCCGTTCTTCACTGCAGGGTGATCAGCCAAGGGTCTCCCTTGGAACTCAGCAACCGGTATAGAATCAAGAAACATTGTCGAACTTCCAAACCTTTGTGGAGTTATATGGTCAGGGTGAACATCCGTATTAGTTAGTGGTTGTGCTTCAGATCCACAACCTTCACCCTCAATATCCATTGATGTGCTTGGACTAGAGCTAGGGACTGGTGCTGCGGGCACCTTAATTTGACCATAAAGACCATAGTAATCATTAGCACGTGGCGGATTGAATCCATAAAGAGCGTATCGACGAAATAGACATCCAGTGCCCACATACATTGGACCTTGTAGTCCATCAAGCGCTCGCATGTTTCCATCAAAAAAGACTGTGTTATGATTAGCATAACGATCTGAAGGATCAATGCCTTCGAAGCGTTGAGGGAACTGTATGTAGCAAATGCGATCTCCACCTCGGTCCATCATAAAGCACATGCCTTCTCTAATAGCCATAGAGTTATAAATATAGTGATCACAATCGAAGTTAAGGATGAAGGGGCCGTTTGAGATGATAGCAGATGAACGAACTAATGCATTCATTGCTCCTGCTTTCTTGTTGTGATCAAACCCTGGTCTTTTCTCTCGAGACATGTAGACAAACATTGGTATCCGAAGATCAATTCCTGTAAAATCCAGGAAGGGATGCTCACCAGGATTCCCGTAGACCGGATCGTGATGGGAGTTCTTTACCATGACTTGAAGAATTCCGGCGTGATCACCTTTTGAGTGGTCGGGTCCCGACTCATACCAAGTGCCAGGCCAGTGCGTTCCATCAGCCATCCATGTTGCTTTTGTGACTTTCACCGATTCCACAGACTCCCCCTTTTCTTTGGCCAACTTCTTCTCCTTCTTTTCTTCGTGAGAATTGATTTCATGACACCTTTTCTTGATTTTTTCAGGAAGACCGTTGATCCTCACTTTGAACTCATCATACTCCCTCTTGATCCACCTGTTGTAATTCAATACCCATGTCACATACAATATTAAATTTTAACAAGAGAGTACGCGTTGCGTTACGCTAAATATATATACCTTCGATCCTTGACAAAATCAGGCTTTTTCTTGTTTTTTGTTGGGTCTCCTTTAATTGCAAAATAGCTATCTGGATTGCGTGGCTCAATATTGTGTTTCCTACAAAAGGGGACCCAAACCTCAGCAAAAGAGCATGCTTCGGCCATAGCCTCAAAGGTAAGCATGGCACCCCCATCATCGGAGATGTAACACGAGAGCTTCTCAACAGGATATTCAGTAGCTAAAATAGATAGAACAGTGTTGGCAGTAACAAGTGGTGGCTCCTTCTCAGGGTCCGCCGTTGAGATGAAGACATCAAGACCAGGTAAGTCAGATCGACCGTTTGGATTCGAAGGAGAAGGGCTTTCAAACTTTTCACGAAGGGCTTCCAAATCAGTTGCTCGATTTATTGGATTGAGCTTAGGAAGTACGTCAAGAATCCAAGAGAAAGCAAACCACAACTCACACACGATGGACATACCCCATAACCACATTGCATCCCAATTTGGGTTACTTATTCTCCATTGTAAAAAAAATCCCAGAACAACCAACCGTATTAGCACCAGGACTCTACAAAGATAAAGCAAATGAATATGATATTAAAACTAATTTTATATCATATATATATATATATATCATAAAATGAAACTTGTACAATTACTGCCAACCTGTGTTGATCGACCTACGTACCTGTAAGGGCTAAGTATACCTGGATCAACCCTTACTTTCCTCGTCAATGGCTTCCATGGTTTATCTAAGAAATCATCCATTGTCATCATTCCAACCCCGCCATCTTCATCCACGTATCCATCTTGTGGCCAATATGCATTCCCAATCCCATACGTCCCTTTACTCCCTTCAAACAACCACCGCGAATGATCAAAATCTGAAGTCTGGCACCTCAACAGCATGGACTTGTTGCTCTTCATCACAGACATTCTTCTATCGAGCTTGCCTGCATTAGCACCACCATCCCTCCCATCATCCACACCACCTCTTCGACCTACATTCCTCTGTTTGGTGGTGGACGAAGAATCTTGCATGAAAGGGGTATTGTCAGGGGTAGGGGGCATCATCACTGTATAGTTCGTGTAATCGTTGGGACCCCCTGAGGATGTGGAGGTGAGTTCTGGGCCGAGGTCGTCTTCACGGGAGATACTGCGCATATGACCGCGTGCGAATTTGACTGGATTTTTCTTTGTTGGGGATGACATTGTTGTGTGTAAAAGAATGGTCTCATCAAGCTAGATGTATAATGTTTGTTGACCCTTTCTTTTTTTTTTTAATTGGGGTAGTTGTTTGTACTCAGATTGTAACGTTGATTGTTTTAATCTAATCAACTTAGCGAATAATAACGTTGGAATGGTTGAATGGAAAAGAGGAGGCCGAGGAGGGTGTCGGTAAATTGATTGGTGATGATTTGTTGGATTGTGTCAAGGGTATGTATAATTAAAAAGTGAGCGGTGAAGAGAAAATTGAGAGGGCCAGGGGTTGGAGAGAAACGAGGAGAGAAATAAAGATTTTTCTCATGGACTAGTGGTAAGGAGGACATTGTGGAAATAAATCAAGAAAGACAGAGAGTGCAGATAAAAGAGAAAAATCATATGTCCAGGGGTTGGTTTTGGTGTTGGTAGATTTTAAATAAGGAGAGCACCACCTACCTTTACCTTTGGGGATTGGTGAATGTTGAAAATAACTATCCCCGGAACCACCATATATAAATAGACATCATTCACACCACCAAGCATGCAAGCAAGAAAAACAAACACAATTGAGTTGTCTGTTGTTTGGATAGAAGAGAGGAAGAAAAAGAAAGATGGATTAATAGAAAACAGAGTATTATAAGAATATTTTCCAAGAGAGAATATTGCGTCTCCTTAGAGATAGTTTGTCTACTATATATTTTTCTCAAATTTATGAGAGATTTGTTTCTCCTACGATAAAAAAAAGTGAAATTGATCTCTCCTTATATTTAGAGAGAAAGTATTGTAATCCATACTTTAAGTAGTGAAATCCTATTGCACTTGCTCATGGTTTTTACCCCGTCTCATTTGGGAGTTTTCCACGTAAAATATGTGTCCACTTTATCTTCACTTTCTCAATTTTACTTTAGTTATGAGGTAACTTTTTCGCATAATTTTCCTAACAGTGGTATCAGAGCTTTGGTTGAGGGGTGTGAAGCAGAAATGTCGACAACAATAAAGTTCGATGTTTAGAAATTTAACGGAAGTAATTTCTCGTTGTGAAAAATGAAGATCAAGGCAATCTTGAGGAAGGACAATTGCTTGGCAGCAATTAGAGATAGGACCACAGAGATCACCGACAACTGCAAGTGGAACGAGATAGACAACAACACAATTACCGATCTACACTTGACACTAGCCGATGGAGTGTTCTCCAGTGTGGCAGAAAAGAAGACGATAAAAGAGATTTGTGATACTCTGACAAGACTGTACGAGGCCAAGTCACATCACAACAAAATATTCTTAAAGAAGAGACTGTACACTCTTTGAATGACAGAATCGACACCGGTGACCGACCATATCAACACCCTGAATACTCTATTTTTGTAACTTACATTAATGGGTTACAAAATAGATACAATTCAACGTGCAGAGTTTCTACTTCAAAGTCTATATGACTCGTATGATCAGCTCATCATCAACCTGACAAACAACATCTTGACGGACTATCTAGTTTTTAATAAAGTTGCAACTGCTATTTTGGAAGAAGAAATCAGGCACAAAAACAAGGAAGACAGATAGGCAAGTTCACAGCAAGTGAAAGCTTTGACGGTGATGAGGGAGAGATCAACAGAATGTGGCCCTAGTGGGAATCATGATCATGGTAGATCAAAATTAAGAAGTAAGAAGACTTACAAATGCCACAACCGTGGCAAGAAATGGCACTTCAAGAAGGATTATTGGTATAAGAGTAAGAGTGGAGACCCTGAGTCATCAAAAGCTTAAGAGAATGTGGCGAGTACCCGACATGATGGTGAAGTTCTATACAACGTGACAACAATGGTGGTTGGAGGCAGAAAGCAGTTCTCTTACATCTGGTTACTAGACTCAGGAGCAACATGACACATGATTTCTCGGAGAGAGTTGTTGGATCATGTAGGCAAGACAAGAAACACTAGAGGTGAGAGGGGGGGGGGGGTGAATAGTGTTTTATAAAAATAAAAAGCGGAATTAAGATTTTTTTCTGCTCAGTCGACTTGAATAGATAAACCAGTCGACTGAAGCAACAATTAAGAAGAGTATTTTTAAAGCGAGTCTGAGGAGTCGACTTATAGATGAGCCAGTCGACTTAACACACAAGTTTTCAGAGAGAGTAGTACGAGTCTGACCAGTCGACTTACCGAAGTACACAGTCGACTGTCCAGACAAGTTTCACAGAAAAATTATAAAGTAGGAAAATGAAAAGCAAGTTCAAAGAGATACAACTACAGAGTTCACACGATGTATCCTGGTTCGGTCCTTCCGACCTACATCCAGTTCCCAAACAACCCGCTTAAGATTTTTCACTATTCTTGAAAAAAATTACAAGAATACCCTACGGCGTTAGACAATAACCTTGTCTAACCCGTAGTCCTTTCTCACAACTAGAGAAAGCAACACACTCTTCCACCAAGAGTGACAAACCTGACTCTACACCCTAGAGTCCTACTCTCCAACCGAGAGGAAAAGAAAACAACAAAATTGTTTACAATCAACCTATAGCCTTGTTGTGATTGTGATTTTGTACGTGGCTATTTGGTCGACTTCTGAATTCAGTCCAAAACGAAATCGATGTTATGCTGTACTGAAAACAGAGAACCAAGACTTAGTTAGTTTGAAAATGTTTCTTTCTTGAAGGCACAATACTTAAACTTTTTTCTCAAAAATGCTTGAAACTTTTCCATGGTGATTCTAAGGCTCTATTTATATATTAGTATCCCTGGACGTTGTAAAAACAGTTTCTTACAACTGTTAAACAACGGATAATAACGGATAAGATTATTTTTTAAAATTCGAAGAAAAAAAAAGTTTTGAAATCAGTAAACTGTCGAAATGGCTTGAACAGTCGACTGGGTTGCCGTTATTAGTCGACTGGTCAGAGTTTGAAGAAGATCACACAATTTTGTACAGATTCAGTCGACTGGTTCTAAACGGCAGTCGACTGGTACTCAACAACTGATCTAGTTCAAGCTGTTTCGACCTTTAGATTTTGTAAAACACACAGTTATAAAAATTATGTGTGAGTGTGTGTGTGTGTGACAAGGTTGTACATCAATCTAAGACTCAACAAAGAGAAAATTATATTGTACAAGACACACAAAAATATAAGACATTTGAAGCTTTGGTCTTGACTTGAGTCTTGAGTCTTGAGTCTTGAGTGAAGCTTTAGCCATTGTCTTTATATGGAGCTTTGCTTGATCATTGTTCAGCTTTAAAATATTGTGACTTGCTTGATCAATTTGCTTTGAGGCCTTTGTGTATCATACAAGATAAACTTTGATACAACTCGCAATTATATGAAAAATAGCACAACAAACTTTGCATTGTGTTGTAATTATCAAAAATCAAGAATCAACATTCTCCTCCTTTTTTATGATGACAATACAATAGCTGATAATAAAAGGAATAGAAGAAATACAAGTGTTCACATGCTCCCCCTATCAGATATACATCATGCATAGGTGAAAAAAAACTGAAAAAGAAAAAATACAAGGCATGTATATATTCTCACAACAGAAAATTAACATAAAACTGATATTGGATGTTCTCTCCCCCTTTGTCATCAACAAAAAAAACAAAATAGGAAGAAGAAATACTTCACACAAACAAAATAACACAAAATGTATTCATAGAAACTTAGTCTTAGTTCAAACTAGTACAAAAGAACAAAATGCAACAATGAGTAAAAAAAAATAGAAAATAAGAAAAATAGGAACTCATTAATCTTTGTCTTCGTCATCTTCGTCATCTTGAGAGGGATGAGGAAATTGAGCAGTGAGCAGGTGAGTAAGATGAGAGATTTGGGATTCAAGAACATCTTGACGATCCATGAGATAATTGACAGCATTATAAATATGCGTGGATCATCAAAATCTGCTCGATGGCGAGAAGAACTAGAAACAGAAGACGGACAAGCTAAAGTGGCTAAAGGAACTTGAACTTGGGGGGAAGTCCTAGGGGTAGACCTAGGTGGAGAAGCAAGAAGCTTCATGCGTGCTAAACTTGCACGATCAAAGCATTCATAGTGCTTGACAACATTGGTCTCTGAATCGAGATCGACATCATAAGCACAAAAGACACGAGTAAGTAGGGCACCAAAAGGAAGAAAAGTAGAATGAGACTTATGAAGTTTAGGAAAAATAATACGACCGCAATTTAGATTAATTTTGCCGAATATTGCATAGACGGCTTGTTGTAATTCCATAAAATACTGATCATAACTCCCTATTTTAGGGATGATATTGTATGATAGTATCTGTGCAACAAGTTTTGCAACAAGGGAAATGGACTTATTTGACATAGGGGGTCCATGATTTGGCAAATAAATTTTAGATAAAATGGAGGCATCGTCCATCAAGATTTCTCCTAAGTCCAATCCCTCATCGTCTATACCCATAATAAGATTAATTCTCTCGGATGTGAGTTTCATCTTCTTATTTTTGATAGAAGAATAAATGATTACCTCACCATCATCCGATTGAACAACCCTCATATTTGTATAAAATAAGTAAATGAGTTGAGGGTAGTAGTAGGGTTGATTTTCTAAAGATAAGAATTCAAAAAGACTACAATGTTGAAACAATGACACAAGATTAAATCTATCAAGATACGAAAAGTTAACAAATCGACCTGGAAAGATAATCATAGAATAAATGATGAACCATTTCTCAACAAGATCTGGACTTTTAAGATATTGAGTGTAATCTCTAGAGGAAGAACCCTCATCTACATGAGAGGTTTTAGATCTCTTAGGAGCCATAATAGGAAAGGAAAGAGAGGGATGGAAGTATACCAACAAGAAGACTTGAAAACTTCAAGGGAACTTGAAATCAACAAGAAAGCAACCGGATTGGACTCCACAATTGCTGAAAATTGACAACAGCAGCACGGTACAGTCGACTTCCTTACTTTTTTCTTCTCCTCTTCTATTCTCCAGATCAGGGAAAGATTGTGGTAAAAGTGAAAAGAAGGGGGTAGAGTTTTAGGGTTTTTACAATGATAGCAACGGTTGTGATCAAGGAAAGAGGATATCAACGGCTGAGAATGGTCAAAGAAGAGTACCAAGATGAATAGTCGTCTTAAAAAATGTGCTAACATTCGAATCGGAAGAAAAATGAGTCGCGACAGTTGACTGGTATTAGTAGGTAGTCGACTTAGTCGAGAGTTAAAAAAAATGAACATATTATTAACACAACTGGTCGGTCGACTGGTTGAGAATCTCAGTCGACTGCCCAGAGCATAAAACTACAGACAATTTAAAACAATACTTGGCAGTCGACTGAACAACATGTGTAAGTCGACTTACAAAAAGAAAATTCAAGAAATATCATGAAAATTACAAATCCCTAGTTCTCTTCTTAAAGTTATAAATGTGTCTTATTTAAGGGGTTTGGTAAAAATATCAGCTACTTGTTTATCAGTAGAAATAAAGTCTAAAGAAATGTCTCCTTTTAAAACATGATCACGTAGAAAATAATGTCGAATATCAATATGTTTCGTACGTGAGTGTTGAACCGGATTCTTAGATAAGTTAATGGCACTGGTATTATCACACATTATTGAAGGTTTTTCAAAAGAAATGCCATAATCTCGTAAGGTTTGTTTCATCCACAAAATTTGGGCACAAGCCAAACTTGCAGCGATATATTCAGTTTTTGTAGTAGATAGAGATACCAAATTTTGCTTCTTACCGCATCAAGAAACTAGTGAATGTCGCAAAAAGTGACATGTCCCACTAGTGCTCTTACGGTCAGTTTTACTGCCAGCAAAATCCGTATCACTATACGACAAAAGTTGAAAATTGTCGGTGCGTGGATAAAATAGACCATAATCAGATATGCCTTTAATATATCTTAAAATGCGTTTCACAGCTTTCAAGTGATATTCTTTAGGACTTGACTGATATCTAACACACAAACATACACTGAACATAATATCTGGTCTACTAGCAGTTATATATAAGAGTGAGCCAATCACACCTCGATAGAGTTTCTGATCGAGACTCTTACCTAATATATCATTGTCAAGGGTAGTGGTAGTAGCCATAGGTGTGGCCTTACTACTTGTGCTATCCATGTTAAACTGTTTGAGTAATTCCTTGGCATATTTTTCTTGATTAATGAATATGCCAGTTTGTAACTGCTTAATTTGTAGTCTAATGAAATAATTGAGTTCACCCATGTGACTCATCTCAAACTCGTTTTTCATGGTGTTAGCAAACTCTTGACATAGATTGCTATTAGTAGAGCCAAAAATTATATCGTCAACATATAGTTGTATGATTAAAATATCATTCTTAATTCTTCTAATAAACAAAGTAGTATCTACTTTACCTATTTCAAAACCTGTTTCTAAAAGAAAAGTCTTCAGTCGATCATACCAAGCACGAGGTGCTTGTTTAAGACCGTATAAAGCCTTCTTCAATTTAAAAATATGGTTTGGGAATTGTTCATGTTCAAAACCTGGTGGTTGTTTAACATAAACATCTTCCTTTATAAACCCATTAAGGAATGCACTTTTAACATCCATTTGAAAAAGTGTAAAATTCATAAAACAAGCAAAGATAATAAGATACGAATTGATTCTAATCTAGCAACAGGAGCATATGTTTCATCAAAATCTATGCCTTCTTCTTGATTATATCCTTGAGCAACTAGTCTAGCTTTGTTCCTAACAACTTGTTCTGATTCATCTAACTTATTCTTGAATACCCATTTAGTACCAATTATAGTATGATCAGGAGGTCATGGAACTAAATCCCATACATCATTTCTTATGAATTGGTTTAACTCATCTTGCATGACATTCATCCAAAATTCATTCTCACATGCTTCTTGTATATTCTTTGGTTCAAAATTCGACAAGAAGGCTATGTGAGAATTAATATGTGATCTCGTCTGAATACCATGTAAAATGTCACCAATTATTAAGTCATGAGGATGATCTCTAACTTCAACAAAAGATTTTGGTAAAGTTGGAGATATCACAACAGGATCAGTCGACTTGACAAGTTCCTCAGTCGACTGTTTCACATCAGTCGACTTGACTTCCTTATCGGTCGACTTATCCGCAAGACTAGTTTGTTCTAAAGATATAATTACTTTATTCAAAGGTGATGAATTAGTTTCATCATCTTCAATTAAATTCGATGAAGACAGAGATTCATCAAATGTAACATGCATGGATTCTTCAATAGTCATTGTTGACTTGTTGAAGATTCTATATGCTTTACTCCTATTTGAGTATCCTACAAAGATACCCTCATTAGATCTAGGATCAAATTTATCTAAATTATCTTTAGTGTTCAGAATAAAGCACTTACAACCAAATATTTTAAAGTAAGAGACCTTAAGAATTCTATTAAAAAATAACTTATAACAAGTTTTCTTTAGCTTAGGCCTGATCAGAATTCTATTTAAAACATAACAAGCTCTAGCAACAGCTTCAGCCCAAAAATACTTAAGTAAATTACTTTCAATAAGCATGGTACGTGCACATTCTTACAAAGTCCTATTCTTCCTTTCAACCACTCTATTTTGTGGTGAAGCTCTAGGAAATGCAAATGAATAAGTTATACCATTCTTGTTGCAATATTCTGCAAACATTTCATTTTCAAATTCTCCACCATGATCGCTTCTAATAGTGACTATGGTTAGAGACTTTTGAGTTTGAATTCGTTTACAAAAATTTGCAAATTCTTCAAAAGTATCATTTTTATGTTTTAAAAAGAAAGTCCAAGTGAATCATGAAAAATCATCTACTAAAACAAATGCATATATACTTTTATTTAAAGAAGCAACTCTAGTAGGGCCAAATAAATTCATCTGAATTAATTCGAGCGGTCTACTAGTATAAATTACATCTTTTGTTTTAAAATTAAATTTAATTTGTTTACCTAGTTAACATGCATCACATAACTTATCCTTTTTAAAGAATAGTCTTGGCAGCCCTTTAACTAGGTTATACTTAGACAATTTAGAGAGAATTTTCATATTCACATGACCAAAACGTCTATGCCAAAGCCAAAGAATCATTATTAGAAGCTACTAAGCAAAAATTATTAGAAAACTCATTTGCTTTCAAATACAATTCATAAATGTTATTTTTCCTAAAACCTTGAAAAATTATGTTTTGCATGGTAGAATCATAAATTAAACAAGCATCTTTTTCAAACATGATTTTATAACCTTTATCACAGAGTTGACTAATACTTAACAGGTTATGCTTAAGTCCACTAACTAATAAAATATTTTCTATAGAGGGGTTAGTGTCCTTACCGACCATACCAATTCCTATGACTTTTCCTTTATTGTTGTCCCCAAATATAACTGTTCCTCCATCAATGTTTTGTATGGTAGTTAGGAGGTTGGCATGACCAGTCATATGCTTAGAACATCCGTTGTCAAGTATCCAACGATCTTTCTTAGGTACCTATAAAATATCCAATGTGCATATGATACCCTTTTCATTGGGTCCAAAAAGTATTAGTTTGTGGGAAACCAAACCCATGATGAGTTTGATTTTCCACCATAAATAGAAATGAAATTAGCATAATTACGTACATTCAGCATATATGAATTTATATAAGTAATTCTATCTTTCAAACTCAGGTTGACTGGAACCCATACATATTTGCTCTGTCCAGTTGACTTTATAACACCTTTCAGTCGACTTTTACTATCTGTCAGTCGACTGGGAGGTAGTATAGGTCGACTTATATGAGGTTTTAGTCTTGTTGAATAAGACACAGTACCTCTGGACAGGCGACTGGTGGATGGATGCAGTCGACTTGGCTGAATTTTAGATTTTCTTTTATCAGGTTAACTTACAAATTTAGGCTTTTCAAAAAACTCATAAAGTTTATGTTTAACACTAGAAATAGATATATGTTTATTTATACTAGTGTTCTTAGAAGAATGATCTTTTTCAAGTGATTTTTTAAAACCAAGTTCAAACTTTTGACTAGATTTTACTTGATTTTAAAGAACATCATTTAAATTTTCTTTTCATTTATTAAACTTAGATACGTTCTTGGATATCTCTTCATAATTTTTCTTTAGAGATTCAAGATCCACATCTAAACTTGAAATACGAGAATTTAAAGATTTTACTTCTTTATCAAGGTTAAGATTCTCTTGAGAAAGTGTTTGATTAACTTTCTCTAAGTTCTTAACTCTAATCTTTTCCTTTTTAAGTTCCTGAAAAATTTCATTGAAGGCATCAAGTAAATCATTAGAATCATACTCATTACTTGATTTATGACACCATAAAGCACACGTTTGCAACCTCGTTGGTCTCATCAATTTCTTCTTCCGAAGAAGAATCGCTGTCATCCCAAGTTACTTGGTATGCCTTTTTGTTTTTCACGAACTTGTTCTTTGTGTACTTATCCTTCTTGAAGTTGAATGTCTTTCCCTTAGATTTTGCGTTCTCTGGTGGACAATCCTTCTTCATATGGCCTGCCTTGTTACACCTGAAACAAGTTGGAGGATCATTAGAATCTTTAATTTTTGAATTAAATTTACCTTTTCTTAGGAACTTTTTGAATCTCCTTGTGAACATGGCAATCTCTTCCTCATCTTCTTCTTCATCTTCGGAGTCTGACATGGCTTTGAATTCTAATGTCTTCTTCTTTGATTGTTGTGGTTCGGCATCCTTCTTGCGTTCTTCAATTTTTACCTCATAAGCCATAAGATTTCCCACAAGATTCTCAAGAGAAAGTTGTGATAAATCATTGGCCTCTTCTATGGTGGTGGTCTTCTTTTTCCATTCGGGGGTTAGTGCACGGAGTACCTTTCTCACCATCTCAGCTTGAGTGTATGTCTTCCCAAGTGCCACAAGTGAGTTTGTAATGTCTGTGAACCTAGTAATCATCTCGGACACATTCTCATTCTCCTTCATGCAGAACATTTCAAACCTGTGAACAAGAACAGATAATTTAGATTCATTCACTTTGTTTGTTCCTTCATGAGTTACCTTGAGTGTGTGCCAAATTTGATGTACAGTTGTTGCATTGGACACACGGTTGAACTCTTCCTTTGTAAGGGCACAGAATAACGCATTCATTGCTTTTGCATTGTTCATTGTTTGGTTCTTCATGTCGTCGTTCCATTGTGCATATGGAATAGTATGAGCGATGTACTCTGTTTCCGTCATGTTCCATATTTCATAGTTGATGGATTGTAGGTAGATCTTCATTCTATACTTCCAATAATTGTAATTTGTTCCATCAAAGAGGGGTGGCCTTTATGTAGATTGGCCTTCATGGTACTGATTTGCCTTTGAAGTAGTTGTTATTGTACTCAACCAGGCTCTGATATCAAGTGTTGGATCCTATAGGCAAGGCAAGAAACACTAGGGGGAGGGGTGAATAGTGTTTTATAAAAATAAAAAGCAGAATTAAGATTTTCTTCTGCTCAGTCAACTTGAATAGATAAACCAGTCGACTGAAGTGACAATTAAGAAGAGTATTTTTAAAGCGAGTCTGAGGAGTCGACTTATAGATGAGCCAGTCGACTTAACACACAAGTTTTCAGAGAGAGTAGTACGAGTCTGACCAGTCGACTTACAGAAGTACACAGTCGACTGTCCAGACAAGTTTCACAGAAAAATTATAAAGTAGGAAAATGAAAAGCAAGTTCAAAGAGATACAACCACATAGTGCACACGATGTATCCTGGTTCGGTCCTCCCGACCTACATCCAGTCCCCAAGCAACCTACTTGAGATTTTCCACTATTCTTGAAAAAAATTACAAGAATACCCTATGGCGTTAGACAACAACCTTGTCCAACCTGTAGTCCTTTCTCACCACTAGAGAAAGCAACCCACTCTTCCACCAAGAGTGACAAACCTGACTCTACACCCTAGAGTCCTACTCTTCAACCGAGAGGAAAAGAAAACAACAAAATTGTTTACAATCAACCTATAGCCTTGTTGTGATTGTGATTTTGTACGTGGCTATTTGGTCGACTTCTGAATTCAGTCCAAAACGAAATGGATGTTATGCTGGACTGAAAACAGAGAACCAAGACTTAGTGAGTTTGAAAACTTTTCTTTCTTGAAGGCACAATACTTAAACTTTTTCTCAAAAATGCTTGGAACTTTTTCATGGTGATTCTAAGGCTCTATTTATAGATTAGAATCCCTGGACGTTGTAAAAACAGTTTCTTACAACTATTAAACAACGGATAATAATGGATAAGATTTTTTTTTTAAAATATAAAAAAAACAAGTTTTGAAATCAGTAAACTGTTGAAATGACTTGAACAGTCGACTGGGTTGCCGTTATGAGTCGACTGGTCAGAGTTTGAAGAAGATCAGACAGTTTTGTACAGATTCAGTCGACTGGTTCTAAACGGCAGTCGACTGGTACTCAACAACTGATCTAGTTCAAGCTGTTTCGACCTTTAGATTTTGTAAAACACACAGTTATAAAAATTATGCGTGAGTGTGTGTGTGTGTGACAAGGCTGAACATCAATCTAAGACTCAACAAAGAGAAAATTACATTGTACAAGACACACAAAAATATAAGACATTTGAAGCTTTGGTCTTTGACTTGAGTCTTGAGTCTTGAGTGAAGCTTTAGCCATTGTCTTTATATGGAGCTTTGCTTGATCATTGTTCAGCTTTAGAATATTGTGACTTGCTTGATCAATTTGCTTTGAGGCCTTTGTGTATCATACAAGATAAACTTTGATACAACCTGCAATTATATGAAAAATAGCACAACAAACTTTGCATTGTGTTGTAATCACCAAAATCAAGAATCAACAAGAGTGGTTCCACACATATGAACAAATCTCAGGAGGTTCTGTACTCATGGGTGATAACCATGCTTTGGAAATCGCTGGGATTGGTACTATCAAGCTAAAAATGTTTGATGGTACGGTTCGTACCATTCAGGAGGTACGACACGTGAAGGGCTTGAGGAAGAATCTATTGTCTTTGGGAAAAATAGATAGTCTTGGATGCAAGACCCATGTCGAAAATGGAGTCATGTAAATTGCAAGAGGCGTGCTTACGGTCATGAAGGCAGAAAAGTTTGCAGCAAATCTATTCATGCTTAATGGAGAAACACTGCAGAAAGCTGATGCGTGTATCGCATTGACCAACAAGGAAGACCAACAAGGGAGAAGAATCGACAATGATATGACATATCAAACTAGGCCATATGTCTGAATGCGGTTTGAGGATTCTCTCCGACCGGAAGTTGCATCCAAGGCTCAAATCGGTGAATCTACATTTTTATAAGCATTATGTTATAAGTAAGCAACATATATTGCAGTTCAATAGATCTGAAGCCATGAGTAAATGCATTCTAGACTTTATTCATTATAATGTATATGAATCACCGAAAATGTCCATAGGAGAAGCAAAGTACTTTGTGCCTTTCATTGATGATTATTCCAGAAGATTGTGGGTGTATCCAATCAAGAAGAAGTCAGATGTATTTCCAGTGTTCAAAGACTTTAAAGTGCATGTGGAAGTTGAATCGGGTAAGAAGATCAAGTGCTTGAGGACAAATAATGGAAGGGAGAATACAGACGGTGAGTTTCTTGCACTTTGTAAGCGAGAATGTATGACAAGTTGGTTCATAGTCGCATACATACCTCAACAAAATGACGTGGTAGAGCGGATGAACATGACTCTTGCAAAAGGATGAGAGCTATGTTGCGGACTGCAGGTGTCACATCCCGCTTCCCAAAAATATGAAATGCAAGCACGTGACATGGCCCAGCGAATGACTTGCGTCACCGATGAGCTGTTATCGATTCAACTCAACAATATAAACAGGAAGTAATACAACCACGCATGAAATGAAGGAGTAAACACATGAATAATAATACTTGAATTTTAAGCATGAAATAACCAACAAAATAACAATCTAACATCTGGAATCAACAATAACATCATTCGGGTCAAAAGCCCACAGTACCAAGAAAACAACATTGTTCAATTGTTAAAGATCTCAAAATGAAGTAATAATTATTTAAGCGGCGCAGCAAAATAATTCTTTCACCATTGTTGCTCTCCTAGTCCATTAGGAAAATCTCCTTGATTACCTATATGCTGTTCATCTAAAAGAGAGGAAAATATGTCCTTAGAGCAAGTCGTGGACAATAAGTAGAGAAACAGAGAAACAATGACAATAGCAATATAACGATGAATTCAATGAACGGTGAAATTAATAGTATTGAAAAGTGGCAAAACGATAATGATAAAATGGGCAATAACGATGATTTATAACAATAACAATAAACAATAACAATAACGGTAAGCAATAGCGATAACACTGTTCAATAACGATTGTAAAATGCAATGGCAATGCGATGAAAATCTTAAGTCTATTATTCATTTTAATCCTAACTAACAGCACTTCATGCGTCTCATCTATTTACCGCATAATTACTACATGCAAACAAGTTATGTTTAGACTTAGTGGTGGATTTTAAAGGGCCGTGTGCTCAGGCATCTTTATATCATGTCCTGTAATTAGGTAATGGGTTCTAGAGGTGGCCCCTATCAACTCCTGACATGACACTTAGTTCTACGTGGCACTTAGTTCCATTTAACTTGTAATCAAGAAAATCGGTAAATACATTCATGAATCATGTAATCATGTAATGGGATCGAAAGGTGGCCCCCGTAAATTCTAGAGGTAGCCCCCATCAACCCCTGACGTGGCACTTAGTTCTATTTAACTTTAAAAACATGGGAAACACAGGTCCCATTCCGAGTACACTTACCTATACTGTCCACTACTATGGTCAACCTTTAATCCCGGTTTGATTAACATTCTTTATTTAATTAACATGCAATACTAATAGGGAACAATAGGGACAGAGATATTAATGGGAAACGATAAGACGATTAATAAGGGACACTAGAATGATGACAATACAACCCTAAGATCATGAAATGTACTCCATACAACCAAATACACCAAATTCAACATTACAGATTCAATTATATATTATTAAACATAGAAACCCAATTCTGGACAGCAATAGGTTGCTGTACCAAAATTAGAATTTCCGTTGCTATAGGATAGCAAATGTGAATCCGTTAGAGGTTCTAGAAACTAGACTCCTTCCCGGTTCCAATGCATATTTAAAGTCCAAATTCCGACAATAGTAGCTAGGTGAATTTTAGTGTTCTTTACAGGTTACTGTTTCTGGCTGATTATCAGTGTCAACTAGTTTCAGTTATAACAACTGTAAATATTCATTTTAAAAATCAGTAAAAATAATTTTCATTACTCTAAGCATGTTGGCTATCAATCTGGAAATTACCAAGGTAATATTTGATCATTAGTTCACCTAATTCATCAGCTTAACATGGTATATGCATAAATCTGAAAATACAGCGCAACAGCAGTAAAAAGGTCATAACTCATGCAATATAAGTCAGAATTTAAAAATTCTAGATGTTATGGAAACTAGAAACATGAGGCTACATTTCATATTCAGAGAGTTATTGATTTTGATGACATTATCTAGGTCGAAACAGTATGGTAATATTCAGGTTGGCAATAAATTTCAGGGTTTCAACAAATTCTTCATGCATAAAATGATTAAAATGTTATGAACGATGAGTTAGGGGTCGACAACATAAATCACAGCAAGTTACATCTAGGTGAACATAGTATTAAGATGTATAATGTTCATAATCTTACTAATCACAATTAACTAATACACCAATATCAATCATATGAACAATCAACACTAGTATACGATCTACAACAGTTGTGTAATGTCATGACATGAAATATAATAATAATTTCGATTCCTGTATTCAATAATTAACTACATGAATGCATGCAAGATCTCTATACATTGGAAGCAAAAGACGACACAAAGTCAAGACTACTACTTGGATTCACCCGTGTAAATCCGTAGTATCTCAACGATAGATAACAATAACAGATATACGATAATCAATATGGATCTCCTTGCGGGATTCAACAAACAATCTCGAAATATGATACAATAAAATTCAAGAGTAGATGACTTGCCTTTAAGACGATGTTAGATCAAATATAGGGAATAACAGGATTAGGATCCCGAGTAGAAAATCACGAACATGACGCAATAATACATGTGAGCCACGTGCAAGACACCAAAACAGCAAATCGAGGCACACAACAGCAACCAACAGCAGATCCAAGATCCCACACCGGATCCAACGCAAAACAGCAGACAGCTTCTTTGGATCCCGCCACACACAATAGCAAACACGCCAATCGACCAATCCCGCTTCGTTTCCTTCCTCACTTCGACAGCGAGAGAGAGAGAGAGAAATAAAGAGAGAAAGAGAGAGAGAGAGAGTGGCGACTGCGGAGTGTCTGGTGACAGCAGCGATGAGGGTGGCGATGACTGGTGGCGGTGCTGCGGTCGGGAAGCAACACAGCGGCCAAAGACGGCAGCGCTTGAGCGAGCGACTCTGTTTTGCTCCAAAATAGGGGAGGCAAATACGGCGGCATTCGAGCATTCGACGACGATGAGGAGGGGCAAGGGGGATCTTCTGTGGTTGTGGGGAGGGGGTGGAGAACGGAGAGGCAAAGACGAAGGCAACGAGGCAGATGAGTGCGAGTTCTTGGCAATGGCAATGGGTTCGATGAAGGGGACGGAGGTTGAAGACGAGGTGGGGGCACTGCAGTGGCTTGGGTTGTGGCAGACGAGAGCAGGGAGGCGAGCGGTAGGCTTCGAGGCGCTTCGAGCAGAGGAGGAAGACGGGGGGTGTTCGGAGCTCGACTGGCGGAGCTTCGAAGCTCAGCGATGGCGTTGAGAAGGAGGAAGGTTGCAGGCGGAGTGCCCGAGGTGGGTGATGGCAATGGCATCGCGGTGAAGCCGCGACGGGGAGAGGGCGACGGGGAGGAATGGGTTCGAGGTGCAGCAGAGGAGGGAAAGCTCGGGAGTCGACAGCAGGCAATGGGGATGATGAAGAGATTGAGCGGGAGATTGGGTTGAATAGTAGAGAGGGGAGGGTTAGGTTTGCACAATAATGGGGGTAGGGGTTTACTGTTTTGGCTTTTTGGGAGAAAGAGGGAGAAGAAGAAGAATGTTTAATTATAGAATAGTGGGTAGTTAGTAGATACGGGGGATTGTGGGGGAGAAGATCTGGGTCTGGTTGTTCGGGAGAACTTGGGTTGTTGGTTTGGGTTAATGTAGTTTAAAATCCAATAGGAGGTGGGTTATAGGATTATGGGTACAATATGGGTCAAATAGAAGGACAATCGTCAACCCAAAAAGATAAAAGATAATTTCATGAAATTAAACTTGAATTAGGAAAAGGAGTAAGATTCAAATAATCAGACTGAGATCAAGGATAAATCATGAATAATATTAGAGTTGATATCATTCAATACAATAATGAAACAAAATGAAATGTTATAGAATTACAAAAGAGATTACAAATGGGGATTAATAATAAAAGGGAAAAAATGAAAACGGAAGTTACAGCAGGTCAGCAAAACTCTTTTTTGGGCGGCCAAAACCGTCTGTTATGTTATAAATCGGTCACCATCAATGGCAATTGAGCAGAAGACACCGGTAGAGATGTGGAATGGCAAGCCGACATATTACTTTACTTTACTTTAGTTCAGATGTCTCGCGTACGTGATGTAAACGCCTAAGAAAGAACGAAGCTAGATCCGAAATCCAGGAAGTACTTATTTTTGGGGTATGCTGACGGTGTGAAGGGGTATCGCCTATGGGATCCCACTACTCACAAGGTAGATGTCAGCAGAGATGTGATCTTTGCAGAAGATCAGCTATATAAGAAAGATGGAAGCGATAACACGTCAAAGGAGAATCCAAGGACTACTACAATTCTGGTAGAAGATAAGCCAGATGAAGATCCAGTTTCTTCTGAAGCAACACCAGAGCACGAGGTACAAGAACCAGTTAGGTCCGAGGCTCCAGAAGTTTGCTAGTCAACTCGTGAGAGAAGACCGTCAGCTTGGCACTCAGAGTATGTTACAGAGAGCAATGTTGCATACTATCTTTTAACAGAGGATGGGGAGCCATCATCTTTCTAGGAGGCAATCAAAGGCTTGGATGTATCCCTGTGGATGGCAGCAATGCAGGAAGAAATTAAAGCTCTACACATGAACATGATGTGGGATCTACCACAAGGCAGAAAGGCCATCAACAACAAATGGGTCTACAAGATCAAGCACGATGGTAATGACCAAGTGGAGCGGTATCGTGCAAGATTGGTGGTAAAAGGATATGTTCAGAAAGAAGGTATTGACTTCAATGAGATATTTTTACTTGTGGTTCGATTCACGATAGTCAGAGTAGTCTTGCGATATATGCTACATTTGACTTATATCTAGAGCAGCTATGTGAGGCTTTTCTTCAAGAAGATCTTGAAGAAGAAATCAATATGCTCAAACCAAAAGGTTTTGCAGAAACATGTAAGGAGGACTTGGTTTGCAGGTTGAACAAATCTTTGTACGGTCTCAAACAGGTGCCGAGGTGTTGGCATAAGAGATTTGATTCCTTCATTATTAGCCTTGGATAGATAAGACTCAGTTCAGACCATTGTACGTACTACAAAAGGTTTGATGGTAATGATTTCATTATCCTACTATTGTATGTGGATGACATGTTGGTAGTAGGCCCCAACAATGATAGAATCCAAGAATTGAAGATACAGTTGGCTAGGAATTTTGACATAAAGGACTTGGGACCAACAACAAGATTGTAGGATTCAGATTCACCGAGACAGAAATAATAGGAAGATTTGGCTTTCCCAGAAGAACTACTTCAACAACATCTTGCGGTGCTTCAACATGCAAGATTGTAAGCCAATTTCTACTCTACTTCATGTTAATTTTAAGTTATCTGCCAAGATGTGTCATAACAATGAAGTAGAGAGGAAGGAGTATGCATCAGTAGTAGAAAGTTTGATGTTTGCTATGATATTTACAAGACCAAAAATTGCACAAGCAGTGAGAGTGGTTATTCGTTACATGGCAAATCCTGGTAGAGAGCATTGGAGCACAGTGAAGAGGATTCTGAGATACATCATTGATATCCCATATGCTGCATTATGTTACAGATGATCAGATTTAACTGTCAGGGGCTATGTGGACTCAGATTTCGTAGGGGATCTCGACAAAAGCAAATCCACTATGGGCTATGCATTTACACTTGTAGGAGGAGCTGTAAGATGGGTTTGAAACTGCAGATTGTTGTTACTCTATCTACAACGGAAGAAAATTACATAGAGGCTACACATGCTTGCAAGGAAGCAATCTGGATTAAAAGGTTTTGGAGGAGCTCGGACACAAGCAGAAGAAAATTGTTCTGTTTGGTGACAGTCAGAGTGCCTTTCACATTGCAAGAAATCCAGATGTTCATTCATGGACAAAGCATATAAGAGTTCATTACCATTTCGTTCGAGAAGTAGTGGAGGAAGGAAGTGTAGATATGCATAAGATTTACATCGATGAGAACCTAGCAGATGTTATAACTAAGCCGATCAACACTAGAAAGCTTGAATGGTGTAGATCCTCGTGTGGTCTAGCAGTAACATAAGCAACATAGAAATTTCAAGGTAGAAAGGATTGTGTGGAGACATGATTAATCCTCTATCAAGTCTCCAAGTGGGAGAATGTTAGGGGTTGGTGTTGGTGTTGGTAGATTTTGAACAAGGAGAGCACCACCTATCTTTGGGGATTGGTGGATGTTGAAATTGTAAACTACCTACCTACCCACCATGTATAAATAGACAACATTTGCACCACCGAGCATGCAAGCAAGAAAAACAAGAACGATTGAGTTGTGTGCTATTTGGGTAGAAGTGAGGAAGAAGAAGAAATATGGATTAACAGAAAACAGAGTAATACAAGAGTGTTTTAAAAAAAGATAATATTGTCTCCTTAGTGATAGTTTGTCTACTTTGTATTTTCCTCAAATGTGTGAGAGAGTTGTTTCTCCTACTATAAGAGAGAGTGAAATTATTATCTCCTTATATTTGGAGAGAATGTATTGTAATCCCTACTTTCAATAGTGAAATTAAACAATACTTGCCCGTGGTTTTTACCCCGTCTTCTTTAGGGGTTTCCGGCGTAAAATATATGTGTCCACTTTATCTTCACTTTCTCAATTTCACTTTAGTTGTAAGGTAGCTTCTGCTCATAACTTTTCTAACATCATATATAATACATGTAGGTATAGTAACAAAGTTCGAGATTAATTCGCCAAATTCGCCAATTATTCGCGAACAATTCATCCCCCGAATCAATTAGCGATTTAATCGCCAATTCATGAATTATTCACTCAATTCACGAATAATTCGCGAAAAGCACGAATTAAACAAATTGTTCGCTATTTTTTCCCCAATAACCACTATTATTAAACTCTATTTTGTTGTTTCCTCTTCCCATCTTAATTCTTAAGTGCAACCGGCGTTTGCTCTTCCCATCTTGAATTAGATTACAATGCATATCGTAGCTTGGGTCATGGGATATTAAATGTATATCATCTTTCTATTCTCTTTTACTATTTTATGTTTACAATGAATGCAAGTTTGTATATATGTATTCTTTATGATGCAGATCATTCTCATTAGAATTTGAGAGAAACCTAGATTTGAGACCCTTATGGTTTTTTTTATAAAAAAGTTTCCTATTACAAGACGAGTCCATTCCTTTCCATAAAGACTTTGAAAATCTTTGTTTTCTTAACAAGAACTTAAATGAAAATATTTAGGATTTTTTGCATTGCATCAAAGTAATGTGTTTGTCTTTGTGGTGGTGTTATGGGACCTCTCATGATTTTATGCGAAATTTGTTTTTTGTTAGGGTTTCTTGCATTAAATTTTGTATTTCTTGCTTTCCGAACTTTTGTTGATTTTTTTCTAAATTTATTGAATTTTTGCCAAATTCTGAATATTAAATCTTGCTGAATTATTCCCGAATGCCGAATTTGTGACTATGCATGTAGGTTTATTCTAGGTCTATGATATATGTTAGAATTATCACAAAGGAAGTATAGGTTTTGACCATGGTATATTTTAGTGGTGACAATTCAATCACAACTTTTCTGTGTGTGCATGCGTGCGTGCGTGTTGTTGTTGTTATAAGAAGAAAGGGTTGAAGGACTTATTGAGAATTGACATTTATATAAACACTTGGACCTCCAAATTTTAACAAATTTTCAACAAGAAAAAGTAAAAGTTTCTATATTTGCAATTTCGAATTTGTTTTTTTGAACTAAATTTAATTAAGTACACTTGAATTCATAGCATGGTTTGCTTATTTCCTATAATAGATGATGTATTGCTATTTCTTATTTTGCCATGCTTAACATTCCTAGAAAATTTGTTTTCAAATATCCAACAAAATAAATAAAAAGAGAAAAATTCACTTTTCCTAGTACAACTAAAATTATTTCTTTGTAAACAAACGAATAGGGGAAAAAGAAGCAATTTCTTTAATTATCTTTGCAATGTTTGCATTATTTTTATACTTCAAAATGAATAAATCCTTAGGTAAATTGAATTTTGAAACGTCCATTATGAAAATTGATATTCTTTGTTCAACGGCGATAAGATCATAAAAAAAATAATTCGATAAATATTGAGATAGTGGATCCAATACAGCTTTTCAACATCGTCCTTTGCCTAAATCCAAACTTTTCATATCCAACTTGCTATTCATGATCTGAACAAATTCATACCAAGTCATTAGCCTAATCGCCTTCCCAAGTAGCCCACCTAGTACACCACATGAAATTAACACATTCCCCTCACACTTGGTGTGCTACGCTTCCACTACTAGTAGTAGATAAACTATAAAGCCCACAAACAATTAATGAAATTATGTTATACACAAAGCAAAATAGTATATTAAGTGTTTTCTGAAAAATATAAAATAAAATAAAATATTGTACTTGTGATATACAACATGGACTACACAGTTGTTAACTAATATACATTTCAGAATGCAAACTCCCTCAAAATATCTAAAGACTATGGAATGTGCATGTTTAATTTTCTACGTCTTAACTAAGAAAAACGTGTGTTGTTCTTTGCCCACTCTTTGCCCACTCGTCTGAAAGGATGAACATGCCTAGAGAAATATCAAACCAACAAAACAAACATTAAATTAATAAAAATCTATTGCTAAATTAAAATTTATTAAAAAATAATTTGTTGGATTTTTAAAAGAAAAATCTCTTGCCAATTTTTTTTAAAAAAAGAAAGGAATCAATTACCAAATTTTAGGAAATTAATCAATTGCCAAATTCGAAAAAATAAAGAAAAAAAAGGTTTTTTAACTTGATGCCCCTAATAAATGTGTGAATATTACATATATTCCTCAAAAATAAGTAATTTCATATTTTCCCCTAATAGTATGTTTCTCCTCACAAAATTGCCACTCTAGTTAAAAATAATAATCAAAAGAGTGGATATTTTTTTGTTTGTTTTAATGTACATGATCTAAATTGACTGAACAATTATCGTTTCTATCATTCAAACTTTATCATATTCATTGTTGTAAACACAAACGACTGTTAATCCAACCGAATTTCATCAATTCTTCTCAAATTTTCTTCAATTTTTTAATGAAATATACAAACTTATAGTCCATCTTTATAACTACATTTTTTCCTATCGTTTATTCTCCAAATTTGCAATCAATCTTGTGTTCTAATTATAGATCATAAGATTTGTCATTTATTTTTTTAATTCTCTCTAGTTCTTAAACTATTTCTCATTTGGTTATTCAATTTGATTTTTAATCATCTAATAAGAGGGTTAATCATGGTAAAATTGCAGATACTTAAATAGAGATAAATATGAGATAAGATCCAAATTATTAGAGACAAATATATAAACATACATTCATTAAAAAAATATACGATATTAGCATATTTGTTAGAGGTATGCGTGTTAAAAATCCAAGAATAAAATGAGGGTAGATAGACAAGCTAAGGAATTAGCAAAAACATATGCAGTAACATATAATAGTTATCTTACTCTTGAAAATGATGCATACTATCAAATTAATGTTAGCCTGAAATGTTATGCTTCCCTGGCCTCCTTTCCTCCGTCAACCTCCTTATCTCCTCCACCGCTCTTCCTCCAACCTTCAACCATGCATTCCCCCTCCTTCACACCCACCGTTTTCAGCATGCTCTGAACCCTAAACACTCGTTACCACTCCACTTCTAACCATCCTTCTGATACCTTTACATACTTTCAGCCACTCCTTTCCTTTCAGCTCTTCTCTTCCAACTTTTTCCTGCCTTTGTTACCTTGCTTCATTCCCTCACCATGCTTTCGGAGTTGGAGTTGAGTGGGTGTTGGCCCAACGAGAGGGCACGACACACCTCCAACTTCGCCACCCCTGCACCCACATCCTCTGATGCCCCACCTCCACCCCCCCTCCTGGCCCACCCTCATACCTCAGGCACCCTATCAGTGGCTGTACCCACTATTCCTAACCCTAACCCAAATCCTCTCTCATTGAATATCCCCCCTGAGGGGGATTCCCCTAGGCTCAGACATGCACCCTCCCCACCGCGGACACACCGAAGTGCACATCTTCGACAGGAGGGGAGAGGCAATACTCATCATCGCCATCAGCTAGAGGGACTACCGAGGGGACGGACCCATAGAGAGGGTCCTCCTACTCGCCACTATAGGCATAAAAGCAACCCCCCTCCCCCCGATCCAGCGTCACACCCAGAGGCAACATTTCGATCGGAGGGACTACGACCACCGTCGTCATTACCATCCAGAGATACAATAGAGGCACAACCACAAGCAAAGCATTCACAATGGGCATGGGTATCAGCCGAACAAAAGCTATACTAGAGAGGGGGTCTACCACAGGGAGTCCTAAACCACCACCACAGACACAATGCTAATGCTTCATCACCTTCTAACCCACCACTCAACATCATACTCATCCATTGGCCTCATGGTCACGCAACCCCCCCCCCCCCCCCCCCCCCCCCAATCAAATGAGGAAGTCCTCGACCCTTTAAAGTCCATCGTTGTATGGGCCCAAGAAGGGGATCCAAACGATGAGACCGCAGAGAGTGAAGAACATGCTAAGATTGGAGAAGCATCAGAGAGGTGGCATGAAGTAACCCGTAAGGAAAAAAAGAAACCCAACTCCCCACCCCAACTCAACAGGATAACAGAAAAAAACAAAGAAAAGGAAAACGAAAACCGGTGCCGTGCTTCAATTGTGGAGAATTAGGCAATTACCGGAAAGAGTGCACAAAAGAAGTTCGGTGCCTGAGATGCATGAAGTGGGGTCACATGTCATACACCTGCACGACGATGAGCAACAGGTGTGCAGAGGCAGATCGCCAGACAATTCAACCTTGATCAGACTCGCAAACAGTTTAGACACGATAAAGAATAAGGAAAAATGGCTACGCCAATGGTGTGCAGTGGCAAGAGTGAGATCAGGAAGCCCTTCAGAAACCCACCTTCTCCAAGCTTTGAACCTTAAATGGCCAATGAGGGCTCACAGAGATTGGGTAGCAAAGAAAATGTGCCATCTCCAATTTTTGGTGTCGTTCCCGTCACCAGATAAGATGATTGAGGTAACCGGATTGGGCACGATCGACTTTGGACACTTCAAGGTGGAGTTCAAGGCATGGTCACCGAGCTTTGGCGCAGAGCTTCCGCAAGGCGACAAGTACTGGATTTGGATCCACAACGTGCCACTGCACTTTTGGGAAAAAAAGGCTCTACAAGAGATTATCTCTGACTTCGGCACCGTTGAAGACATCAACGAGAAGACGATTCGTCGCTCTGAGATAGTATCGGCTAGGATACTGATCAGGAGCAGCGACATCTCCCTAATGCCACGTTCTGCCAAAGTTTTCTCTTTCGAGGAGTCATACCTCATCCGGTTTGTGCTCGACAAGGGTGTAGAGATAGAGGCGAAGCTCCTACCCATCACGTCCCCCACACCTCCTCCACCTTTCAGAGATGGCCGCTCCTACAAACAGGTAGTCTCACCGGAGTGGGATCTTAGCATAGACGGAGCCCATGAAGTGGAGCGTGCTCATCGAGAATTGATTAAGGCAGCAAGAGGGATGGAGGTACGCCGGGAGCTTGCAGCGGAAGGATCAGAGCCTCAAGGCTCAAGGCCATTCACTATTAGTCGAGGAAGAAGCTTGACCAAGGGATCCAACGGCCAGGATGGAAGACAGATGGCAGAGCCACAGCCAGGTCCAGATTTGGTAAATTTCACAGAGTCAGAGGCTAACCATGGAAAGGGGACAAAAAGGTTACTCAAAGTGGCAGTCAAACCCTGCATGTTGGTAAGGAGGTGCGAACAATGGAACAGAGAGGGGAGCCAGAGCATGCAGGCCGTAGATATGGTAAAAACCCACTCCGTTACGACATGCAAAGCCGCTCTCCAAAAGGGAGTAAGGGACAAGCTTTGGGACAATAACTGGTATGGGAAAGCACCAGTTTGGGGAAGAAGATGAGCGAGGAGTCGCTTTTGGCCAGGGAGTTGGTACCAAAGCAAAGTAGGTCTCCAAAAAGGAAAAAGTGGGTTACTTTGGGTCAAGAGCGGCAGATGGCAGGTGCCATTTTGGGGAAGACGACGAGAAAGGAGCTGCTCGTAGATAGGGAAGAGGTTTCAAAAGAGAGCGAAACAAATTTGGGATTGGTTTCTCAGGAAATGAGGAATCACGAATTAGGCAAAGAGGGCAACGAAGCATCGAGAAAGGAAGCGCCTCTCTCAGCATCGGTTATCCCATTCAACACCTCGATCCCCACACTTAATGCCTCGACCGCATCGCTCTCCGCTCAGAATGAGCCACGTGGCATGGGCGATAGAGGAGGCGTGCACCTACAGAAGCCATGTGCCCCACTAACGCTAGCGACAGGCTCCGCTTTCAAAAAGCACGGTATGCTGACTCGCGACGGAAGGGAACTTTATCGAGTGGACATGCAGGAGCCCAACGAAGGGATTCTTATTGAGTGCGGTAATGGGCCCAATGAGGGGCCTAAGATGCTTTATAATGAATGTGGGCCAAATGAAGACAATGAGCAATGGAGTTCGTTAAGTAGCGGGCACATTAAGGGGTCTGTTAAAGGATATACCACTATTCAGGTGGAAGCGGTGATAAGGTGTGGGCCCATCGAGGGGTCCGCTTCAAGGGAGCCTATTACTCAGATAGCATACCACTGTGTCGAAGACGATCGCAAAGACAGGCTGAACCTTGAAGATGACTTTGTCTACTCTGAGGGAGAGTCTATGGAGTCAGAGGATTTTGATTTTGATGTTGGTTTCCGCGCCATTGCCCCTGAGTTTGTACCTTCCACCTACCCATCATCCCAGTTGGCTACACCAGGCTCGAACCCCACTGACACATGTTTCAGAGTACAGAAAGTGGCTAAGAGGACTAATGAGGAGTCCCTTGACGACTATCTGGAGATCGCGGCGGCCGCTAAAGCTGCTAAGACTAGCGACAGAGGTACATGTTCCTTCTTAGCGTCTATTTTTAACTTCATGACTGATAATGAAATTTTTAGTCTAGCCAATACTTGTGGTCTTGCGGTAGGCGATACCGATCGAAACGCGTTTCTCCTGAATAAGATTAGGGGGTGGGAAACCGAGAGGGTTACCCTAAAATCCACCTCGATCTCCAAATCGAAGTCATGATCCCCTACCCAACCATAGTTAATAGAGGTCTTATTCTGGAACGTTAGAGGATTGGGTAGGCGGGGGAAGCGGAAAATGGTTAAGGAGGTTATTGCCAAGTCAAAAGCTAACATTGTGGGTCTTCAAGAGACCAAATTTTCTCATACATCTAGACTTAATAGGCTGGGGGGAATTCGAATCTCAGAATGGAGAATTTCCTCATCTGTCGGGGCCTCTGGGGGAATCGCATTAGATTTTAACCCAGATACTTTCCACTGTCTAGACGAGCTATACGGGCAATTTTCAGTCTCGGTCTTCCTTCAACGGAATTCTGGCCTGTGGATTCAGTCAATCACAGTGGTCTATGGCACACCACTGCGTCTAGAATGACTTTCTGGACAGAACTAAGAGCGATCCAAGCACACTGGCCACGCCCCCTAGGTGGTGGGAGGAGATTTTAACATCACTAGATTCGCATCAGAATACAGGGGCAGAGGAGCTAGTGACTCTCATAGGGAAGCGTTTAACGAGGTCATCACGGACCTCGGAACTGGTTGACATTCTCATCTGTAATAGATTATTCACCTGGTCGAACATGCAATCGACACCCATCCTTGCCAAACTAGACAGGATATTGGTCTCCACTGACTGGGAGACCAAGTTCCTGTTGGCTTCGGCTAAATCTCTTCTTAAACCCACCTCGGATCACGTGCCTATTTTCTAAGCTTCCGGGGAAGATCAACCCAGAAAAGCACCAAAGTTTAGATTCGAACGAGCATGGCTTGAAATTCAAGCTTTCCACCACATGGTTAACGAGAGTTGGTCTCGCCCGACCATGGGCTGTGAGGCGACCGCAATATGGTGTGAAAAAATCAAAAGACTCAGGGGCAAGCTCAGAAAATGGAACCGAACCAGATTCGTGTTGATTTGGACAGCAAAGGAATTCCTTCTTGAAAGTATTGAGGAATTGGAGAAGACTAAAGAAACTATGGATCTGCTTCAGGAAGAGCGGAACCGATTTCTCTAATTCAGGCAGGAAATTGACCAACTCTACAGGATTGAGGAAATCAAATGGCAATAACGATCCAGAATTTCGTGGCTCAAAGAGGGAGACGCGAACACCGCTTTCTTCCACCGAGTTTCCAGTGCTCGGCATAGAACTAACCTCATTCACTCGATCCACTTGGATTTCGGAATGGTACAAGGTGACGATGCTATTAAACTGGCTTTCCAGTCCCACTTCAAGCGCCTCTTTGGGCACAAAGTAGAAGTGAGAGTTTCCTTCCAACACGATTTCTGGCAAGACCAGACAGGCAACTCCGATCCTAGGCTGTAGGCCCTCGAAGCACCCTTCAATGAGAAGGAGGTCTGGGAGGCTGTCTAACAACTTGGAAAAGATAAAGCTCCAAGTCCAGATGGTTTTCCCGATACTATTCTATCAGATATTCTGGGAGGAGATCAAAGGTGACTTAATGAAGTTGTTCGCAGACTTCTATAAGCATAAACTCAAATTAGGGAGATTCAATTCCATGGAGGTAGTGCTGATTCCTAAGAAAGAAGACTCCCGACGAGTCGGAGACTTCCACCCTATAAGCCTGCTAAACTGCTCTATAAAGATCATTACCAATAGTCTCGCCTACAGACTGGAAAAGGTAATGGATGACCTCATTAGTTAAGACCAGACGGGATTCATCAAAGAAAGATGTATTTAGGACAGTATAGCAACGGCTGAGGAACCTATCCATCATTGTCACACTTCGAATTCTAAGAGCTACCTCCTGAAACTGAATTTCGAGAAAGCCTATGACTCCGTTGAATGAGACTGTTTGCTGGAAGAGGTTTTGGGGTGAGATGGATCAGATGGATCCACACATGTCTTACCACCAGCAAAATGGCTATTTTGGTAAATGGGGTGTCAAGCCACCCTTTCCTCTGCAAACGGGGGCTCAGACAAGGAGATTCGCTCTCACCCATTCTCTTTACCATTGTGGTAGACGCACTCCGATCCATGATGACTAAGTACAGTAGAGCAGGTTGGATCGTACCAGTGGCCAAGGGATTCAATAGCCAAGGGTGCTCTATACTCCAATATGCAGATGATACTCTCCTATTTGGCAATGGCAACCTAGGGAAAAACTACTGTCTTCAAAGAAATTTTGTATTGCTTTGAGGCTTGGTCTGGCCTCAGGGCTAACTTCCACAAAAGCGCTCTCATTCCGATTGCCCTGACACCAAAAGAGGCTTTTGAGCATGCCACAATTCTCAACTGCTCCACCGAGAGTTTCCCCATTCAGTACCTAGGATTGCCACTAAGACCCGGAAAACTCAAAAAGGCAGGTTCGCTACCCATTATCGACAGGGTTGACAAATGACTAGCAGGTTGGAAAGGCAAAGCTCTATCTCTGGGAGGGAGAGTCACGCTTATTAATGCAGTCCTCTCAAACCTGCCTACCTACTATCTCTCATTCTTTGAAATGCCACGATGGGTAGTCCAGAGAATTGATCGGACTCGGAAACGCTTCTTATGGAAAGGGACAGACCCGGACCGAGGAGGATATCAACTCATCAGATGGGAGAAGGCGTGCATGAAAAAGAGATATGGGGGCCTAGGTATTATTGATCGTTGAGATATGAATCTGGCGCTACTGGGTAAATAGTGGTGGAAAGTATTCCACCCCAATGGAGAAGGGTGACAACAATTTGTTCAGGAATATATGCATGGGAATGGAACGAGAAATCTAGGCTTCAGGATTGGCCCTCAGGTTTCCTGGTTCTGGAAAGGCATCACTAAGGCCTACGAACCCTTCAATAGCTGTGTGAAGTCAATTATCGGTAACGGCAGACTCACCAGATTTTGGTGGGATAAGTGATGTGCTGATCACACACTCAGAATCCTGTTCCCCGATTTATATGAGCAAGCATCACAACCACACTGCACGGTGGTTGCAGCCAGAAAAAGAGGCACCTGGAAGCCACCTTTCAAACAACCGCTTGACCTAAGCTCTCAGCTTAGACTAACGGAACTCTAGACCTACATCACCAACGCTGGAATTGGTTGCTCGCAAGGTCCAGAAAAGAAATCCTGGGGAGTGGAGAAGAACGGCAAGTTCACGGTCCACTCCATGTACAACCGCATTCATTTTAGGGGATGTATCCCAAAGTGGTCAGCTGTCATCTGGAGAACGAAAACCCCGCTTAAAAAAACAAAACTTTCTTATGGCTGGTATTGAATGATGCGATCCTGATTAGGGAAAACATCGCTAAGCGCCAACCGAGTGTGGACTCTCAATGCAGGTTCTGCCACGCTACCCTGGAGACTAGAGACCATCTTTTGCTACAGTGTCCTAGGAGCAAAGCGGTACTCATAGAAGTACTCAGCGTCCTAGGGACGACTCAGTATCCTAGTGTATACGAGGACCTATGGGTAGGTCCTAAGTTCGCATCGGGGAAGGGTTCTATGAGAGAAGCGTGGTATATTGTTATCGCCGCAACGACCTGGGTTCTTTGGTTAGACAGAAATAATCTTTACTTTCGTAGAACTTGCAATAGTATTTCAGGCAATTTGAGTCACATTATGCATTTTATTTCATTTTGGGCTAATGTGGCCACAGCAGGACCCATGGGGAGGATTGCGAGCGTCTTCCAGGTGGAGGAGTTTGATAATGAGGAGATCGAGATCGGTCCGACGATCGATTGATAGCCAGCACTGCCGACTCTGATCATAGATACCCACCACCCCAGGGTTTGTTGGGGGGATATGATGTATTTCTTTGCGGCTGATCTAGTTTGCTTTTGTCCCACCCCCCATATTTAGGGGTGGAGTTTATGTACTTTTGTTCTATTTGTAGGTCTTTGTTGTGAGCTCAGTACTCTGAGTTTGTTTTATTAATCACTTATTAATGAAACAGGGTGGCCAGATTCCACCTTTTCTTCAAAAAAAATAAATATAATAGTTATAGTAATTTGAAAGTTGAGAGTTGTCTTTCTTGTATTAAAATGTCAAACACATATTTTTAAATCAAAGTCGGTATCAATTCCCCACTTCAAAATCAGTGGCCTAATAGTTAAATCGTAGTCTTTAATATTATATTAGGAGTGAGGAGAGTTGAGGTTATCATTTGTAGACAAATAAACTCGTGCATTACTCATGCATAACTAATATAAAGGAGGTCTCAGGTTCAAGACAAGACTACCTCCGAACATTTTCTTAAAAAAATGTATTTATATTGTGTAAATTAGTAGTTTGTCACGTTAACCATCTTCTATGCATGTCATCACACGCCAACTAAATCAGTATATATATTTTAAAGAACATCCGACAGCGTGAACCCTCAAATCTAGTATAATAGATAATAAAAATTCTCTAAACCACGATTCCCAAGTTTCCTCCCCACATTTATTGTTTTTGAAATAACCAAAAGAAAATTAATATATACCAATGCTTCACAAGATTCCTCGTCCCATATATCTAATCTAATCTCATAGATTTCTTCCATCCCTGACTAATTAAAAAGTATCACTGTCCAAACCATCACCGAAGGGTTAAAATAACCATCACCGACAAAACCAAAAACCTCCAAAATGGGAAACTCCAACACCAACTCTCACCGTCCCCCCAAACCCAAACCCAAACACAAACCCATGGGCCCCACCTCCCCTAAACCCCAACAGCCCATGGGCCCTACCACCAACGGCCGCGTTCTCAACCGCCCCCTCTCCAACCCCGCCGCCACTTTCACCTTCCTCCGCGAGCTCGGCCGCGGCCAGTTCGGAACCACCCACCTCGTCTCCCACAACCAAACCCGCGCCCTCTTCGCCTGCAAGTCCATCTCCGTCCGCCGCCTCCTCTCCCCGGCCCTCGTCGCGGACGTCCGCCGCGAGGTCCAGATCATGCACCACCTCACCGGTCACCCCAACATCGTGGAGCTCAAGGCGACTTTCGAGGATAAGAATGGGGTGTATTTGGTGATGGAGGTGTGCGAGGGTGGGGAGCTGTTTGATAGGATTGTGGCGAGGGGGTGTTACTCGGAGAGGAAGGCGGCGGGGATTTGTAGGGAGATTGTGGAGGTGGTGAGGTGCTGTCATGAGATGGGGGTGATGCATCGGGATTTGAAGCCGGAGAACTTTTTGTTTGTGGGGAAGGAGGAGGATTCAAGGTTGAAGGCCATCGATTTTGGGTTGTCCACTTTTTTCAAGCCTGGTATGTGTCATGTCTGCGTTCTTTGTATGTTGATGTTGTAGGAGTTTTAGGGGACATTTATTTGATAAGAATGACCATGAATTTACTTTTTTCTAGTATGCCACATCAGTATTCTGAATTCCACTATTTTCAGTATTTCAAAATACTTTGCTTGTTTTTTGTTTATTTGTTTGTTGAGGGGAATGAAAGCTTGTTAATGTTTTGACAACTCATCAAAAATTCTGAAAATCAATTCACCACAAAATGTGGTAAATTGGCCTTGGAAAAGCTTCTCTCTCTCTCTTTCCCTTTCCATTTTTCTTCTTTTAATTTTCCCTGCAAAGAATAACAAAATATCATTTCAATGTGTGACTTCATGTTATTTTCCTTGCTAGCAAAAAATGAAAAAGAAAATAATGAAAAGTCTTGATCATGTTTTCATGCCTAACCAATTTTAGGTCCTAACAAACAAACGTCCCATTAGTTGAGAAAGATATAATGTAGAAATAGACAAATGTTTGATAAACTGCTATGCAATATTTTGAAGGAGAAAGGTGAGATATAGGGTTTCAGGGATTTTGCGGGATTTTGCTGGGACTAAGAGTATTTTTTTTAAATAAGAAAATTGATAATGGTAAAGAAATGCCATAATTTGAACAATTATTTTGGTAAGTGTGTTTCTGATAAAGAGATTGATATGGTTAACGGTAAAAGTTGTATATATAGCCAGTGGCGGAGCGGATTTCCATCCAGCGGGAGCGAAATCACAAGAACTAAACGATGAAGAAGCGAGCAGCAGAAGAAGAGGGAGCAGGTCGGGTGGTGTGAGGAACGATTGTATGGGCCTTTACTTGTGAGCCACGCTCAGGGGGAGCGCTGCATGGACTTCCATTTAAAAAAAAAAAACTACACCTATACAAAGGGCCTGCCCAAACTCAGGGGGAGCGGCTGCTCACCCTGGCTTGGATGTGTCTCCGCCCCTGTATATAGCTATAGAAAATAATCGAAGACTCTTGAAGTAGAGTTGAAGCTACAATAATTACATCTTGGAGAAGAAATCATAATTTTCTTAAAGGAAATAACAAAATCATGGATTTTATAGTATGAAATATGAATCACAGACACCTAATTGAAGCCATGTTGTTTAGAACACATTTTGTGTATTTTTGCTGGATGCATGTAGCCGACTGCACATTCTAGTTATTTATGTCGGGCTTGTTGGATATATAGGTATATTCTCACTATATGCATAATATTATTTATAATAATATTGTATGAGTAACATGTTGGATCCTGTATGCAAGGCAAATAATACTAGAGGGGGGGGGGTGAATAGTGTTGTATAAAAATTAATCAATAAATTGAACTTTTCGCACTGTTAAGTCGACTGGAAATAGAAGACAGTCGATTGAAGCGTCAGATAAGAAGAGTAATTTAACTGAAGAGTTACATGTCTGTTAAGTCGACTTAGAGAGTAAAGCAGTCGACTGACCAAACTTGACTTACACAAGAAACTCAGAGAAATTAAAAATACAAGTTTAGAGAATACAACCACAGAGAGTCAACACAGCTAACACTACGATGTATCCTGGTTCGGCCTTCCCGACCTACGTCCAGTCCCCAAGCAGCCCATTTGAGATTTTCTACTATTCTTGAAAACGTTACAAGAATACTCTACGGCTTTTGACAACAACTATGTCAAATCCGTAGACATCTCTCACCACTAGAGAGAGCACAACCCACTCTACACCCTAGAGTGAAACCGACTCTAAACCAAGAGTCCTACTCTCCAACTGAGAGGACCACTCTCACAACCCGAGAGTGAAACAACAACAAAAAGAGATTTACAACAACCTAAAGCCTTGTATGTGAAAGTGCTTTTAGTATAGTGGCTATTAGGTCGACTTCTGACTTCAGTCTAGAACGAATTCAATGTTATACAAGACTGAAAATAAGAGAACCAAGTCTTAAGGAAAGTGAATGCTTTGAAAAACTTGTTCTTTTTTCTTAAAAGCAAGACTTGAACTCAAAAGTTTTGTAGTTAAGTCACCTTTGCCAAATGAATTCTAGACTCTTTTTATAGAGTTAGAAACTTTTGGATGTTGAGAAATAGTATCCCAACTGGCATATAACGGCAGTAAAAGATTGAATTTGAAAAATAAGTTTTAAATTCAGAAAACTGTCAAAAACGGCTCGAACAGTCGACTGAGTTGCCGTAAGAGTCGACTGGTCAGAGCTTGAATGAGTTTAGTCAGTTTCGTACTCTCACAGTCGACTACTTCCAAGTAGGAGTGGCAACGGGCCGGGTTAGGGCCGGACTTACATAAGCCCGAGCCCGCCCGAATTTTTTTGTGTGGTCCGAGCCCGACCCGAATTTACATTGGGCTTCAAAATGTAGGCCCAAGCCCGAACCCGAATAAACAAAAAATATCCGAGCCCAGCCCGATTTCTTTTTTAAAAAACAATTACATGGTTTGTTTTATAGAAAGTAATACAAGACAACATGAGAACATAGCTAATCGGAATAATCATTCATACAAACATATTTTTTCCAGCCCGATTTATTTAAAAAAAGCAATTACATGAATTGTTTTATAGAAAGTAATACAAGATAACATGAAAGAATAGCTCATTAGAATAATCATTCATACAAAAAAATAACTATGAATCCCTCTTCATTGTCTTCCTTTTCCTCTTCATCAGAATAATCATTCATACTAAAAAAGATTACTATGAATCCCTCTTCATTGTCTTCCTTTTCCTCACCTGCATGAAGAAATATCACATTACACAACTTATATATAAAGGGCATAAATCTATAAAAGTACTTTGATAATTAAAATATAAAATATTGTACCATACATCATCTTTCTCTTCATCAACTATCACTGAACCTAAAGCGGCACCATGAATTTGTAACTTGGAGGCTCCATCTTGTCCTACAATATAATAATAAATATAAGGATAAAAAATCAGGATTATAAACCAAAAAATCCAATTAGTTAGTACCTTTGATAGAGTTCTTTAACCAATCTTGGCCACATATGAGGGCCTCAACCGTTTTTTGGGTGCACCGTGCCACACTTCACCCACACAAACCAACTATGAGGACAAAATTGTAGCCCCTACTTAAAGGCCTAAAACAACTGAATAATACCATCTCCCTCACGTACAAAACATATCAGATGATAAAAACATGCTTGTGCTGTGATTATAACTCTGATTCCTTCCACTGCATGTCCCGAAAGCTAAGATAAAAGAAGTTCATATTCAGTAATTGATGACCAATAAAAAAACTAAATCTAATTCATCAGCAATAAAGGTAACTTCAACTAGGGATAAAATGCAAGAAAAAGACTTGGATGATTTGAGACCACGCAATTAAGACCAATAACAGTACCAACTAAGAAGAACTAAGAAGAGTAACAGGATTGTTTCAATGTAGTTAAAAACTAAGATCCAAACAAACTTGGGGAATAAGTTAGCAATAATACATATACAACGTCCTTAATTTAATAAGAAGAAATCCATTTCACTGACCCAAAAATTGGAACCAAAGCGAATCAATTGACAACACCAAATTCATACATGAAAATTTAATAAAATCAATCTTTAACATTACAACTTCAATGATAAAGAACCAATTTCTCAAGTGGAAGATCTTCACTGTTGGCCACGAACCATCAATAGGGACCCTAATGCTCTAATTTTGCAAAGAGTCACAAATAATCTCCAGAAAATCAACTTTTGTTTCCCCATTTCTCAAATCAAAATAAGGAACAATTACTACACTAGAAGGCTAAAAATGTAGCAATGCCAATAAGCGAATGATAATGTATAGGAGGCTCTATTTATAGGATATAATGTAGAATATTTCATTACCTATATCCTATAAATAGAGATGCTAATTAATCATGGAATCTTCAGTAAGATGTACTGGACAAGGCCTTTCTGAATGTCCCTCATGATAACCAGGCTAACAAAAATAATACGACGAAGATATTATGATAGCTTATAGTTCAATAAATAAGTACGATATAGACTATATAGACTTACAGAGTCATAAATAAACATTAAAATGGAATATTCGGTATGTTTACTGTGGTGAGCATGTTCTTAGAAGATGCAAAGATTTACCGAATCAACAAAGACAACCATGCAATTTCTTCAAAAAAAAAACAAAGATAACCATGCAAACAAACATACAAAAAAACACAAAAAAGGGCCAATGAAAATCATGCAAATGAAAATAATCGGCAGTCAGATGCCTACAAGTCATATAGTGATGGCAATTATATTACTATCAGACTTATTGAAAGCATCTAAAATTATTCAATTCAAACTTAAAAGATTTTGTCTGCAAAACATCATAACCAAGTCATTAATCATCTATGACTAATTAAAGAGTAAGGCCACCCAATTTAGAAAAAAATTGTACAAAAGAGAATATTAATAACTGAAATTCAAACCAAATTTTCGACTCAATGCATCTCAAATATAAAAGATTGCATCAATACACAGCAATACTACTAAAGTAAAGTACACACACCATAGGTCAAGAAGAAAAGAACAATTTGCAAAGCCCCATCTTTAGTTCCATATTGGCTTTGAGCTTCAATGAGGCATAGACACTGGCATTATGAATTTATCTTTTCACACGAGATACAATATTGTGTTGTCTCATGAACTAGTACGAGAAAGACATCTCACACAACATACCTATTCCACATAGTATTTCAAAATTGTTCACTTGTTAAGGTACTATCTTTTAGTTTAAATTCCCAAATGTTTTGGCCACGCTTACAAGTTTAACTATAGATGGTCTGTCATAATCGCTTTCATAATTATACCCCCAAACTATCAGAGTAAATTTATAATTAGCCTAATCAATTATGCACATTATTAAACCTATTTTCTTAATATCAACAACATCATACACTCTTCCACTAGGTAATTCTTCATTAGTTTTATGCCTAACGTCAAAATATATAGTACAAATCATAAAGGAAATTACACAGTAAAAACCACACATCATAAAAAACATATGGATCCACATCTACTTGTCATACTATGTTTGATTTACTTAAAGATATCACTCATTCACCACAATATATACTCAAACAATCAAATCACAAATAAACCCACCAAATATTCAAAACTTATTAGTGTTCTTGACAGTCGCTGATTCATGAATTGGTATGTACTATATTGTTCCTCTTAAATCTTTTGCCAAAATCAGTAATCTAACCCAAAATCCCTCTTTGCACTCAAACTAATTTTTTCAGCAAAAGAAGAAAATCAATAATAAAGATATCGAGAACATATATATGAATCAACAAATTCCTATAATAAAGGATTCAATGAATCAACAAATTCCTATAATTCCTCACAAAATCAACAAAAACAATCTGAAATCAATGAATCAACTAATTTACCTGAAATTGAAACTTGGCAGATGATGAATTCGAGATCCCCTATTTAGATTACAGAGATATGAGATTGAATTGGGAGCTAGGGTTAGGGTGGATGATGAAAAAAAAAATGAAAAAAACTACATATAAATAGGCAAATGCTGCCATGAATGATGAATGAAAGAAATATAGGGATTAGGGACTAGGGAGAGAGGAGCCTGGCTGCTTGGGAGAGTGGAAAATGGCTGGCGTTCTCTGAAGACAAAGTGCTCAGACCTTCGACTCTGAGGGAGATGAAGGGACGCGTCGATCTGATTTCGGATTATCAGAAGTTAGGGACTTAGGTCTCTTAGGGTATATTACTATATTACCGTATGTGCTATATAGAAAAATCGGGTCGGGTTCAGGTCGGACCCATACGCACTCGAATCCGGCCCGAAAATTTTAACAGGCTTATTTTTGAGCCCGGGTTCGAAAAAAAAGGCCCGAGTCCTACAAAAAACGGGTCGGACTTGATCGGGCTCGGGTCGGGTTCGGGTCATTTGCCAGCCTTACTTCCAAGAGTAAGTCGACTGGTACTCAATCAACTGAAGTTATACAAACTTTGTTTTGACATTTTGATTTTGTAAAATATTTTCTTTATTTAGGTAGTGTGTGAGTGTGTGTGTGACAAGGCTTTTACAAGATTCTAAGACTCACAAATAATACAAACAATATTACAAGACATTTGTTCAAAAGTAGCTAATCACTTGAAGCTCTTGAAAGTCTTGAACTTGAAACTTGAAAGCTCTTGAACGTCTTGAACTTGAACTTGATTCTTTGTGGCTTGATCTTGTCTTTGTGGCTTGAGCAAATACTTTTGAAAGCTTCATCACATAGTGTTGGCTTTGAATGCTTTATCATGGTATTTACCTTGAACATTTTTGTACACACTGCAAAAGATATGTAATATATAGAACAATTGTGTATTGTGTTGTAGTCAAAATCAAGAATCTACATTCTTTCCCTTTTTGATGATGAGAACACAATAACTTAAAATAATATAGACATAAAATGTACATATCAATATATCATGATACTCAGACAAAAGTCGAAAAGATATACAATTGTTGACAAGCTCCCCCTGAATAAAGTACTATATGTACAATATGCACAAACATTCACATGCACAAAAACTATATTTAAACCATATTTCTCTATTTCTCTCCCCTTGTCATCAACAAAAAATAAGGAGGATAGACAAACCATAGATAAGAAAACCAACATTGCATAAATAGAAAACATGGATACATGAATTACATTGTTCATAAAGTGAAGATAGAACAACATGATACCATAAAACATAAGTTCAAAATTACAAAAATAAAACAAAAAATACATCAATCGGTTTCTTCGTCTTCATCATCACTGTTTGAAGCAGGGGTAGTTTGTGGAAATTGCCTAACAAACATTTGAGTGCGGTTAGCAATGCTAGCCTCAAGAGATTCCTACCGACCTAAGATGAGATCTGTACGATCCATGAGATAATTAACAGACGTGTAAAGACTCAGGATCAGAAAAACTAGTTCTAGGATGAGAACTAGAGGACGAACTAGAAGCAGGCGACCGACGAGGAATAGAAGTAGCTAGAGGAATAGGTGTATTTCTTTGAGAAGATCGAGGGGGCGAGTTAAGAATTTTCATACGTGCTAGACTTGCACGATTAAAAGATTCATAACGAGTAACAACACTCGACTCGGAATCAAGATCAACTTGATAGAAATTAAAGACATGGGTAAGTAGTGCAACAAAAGGAAGAAAAGAGGAATGAGCCTTATGGAGACGATTGAAAATGACTCGACTTCAATTTATTTGGATGTTGCCGAAAATGGCATACACCGCTTGTTGCAATTCAAATGAAAATTGGTCATAGCTACTCGTTTTAGGGATAATGTTATACGACAATATGCGGGCAACAAGCTTGGCTAGAGGAGTAATCGATTTGTTGGTGATTGGAGGACCTTGATTAGGCAAAAAGATTTTTGAAAAAATAGATTGATCATCCATTTCAATTTTCCCTAAATCCAACCCTTCATTAGAGATATTCAAAATATTTCTAATTTTTCAGCAGTTATTTTCATTCGAACATTTTTCACCGTTGTAGTGAAAAATATTTCATTACCATCCTCGGATGTTGCAACCTTTATATTTGTATAAAACAAATATATAAGTTGGGGATAGTAATAAGGTTGATTGACTAAGGATAGAAGTTCAAATAAACCACATTGTTCAAAAAAATAGGGGCAATCGGAAATCTATCTAAGTCGGGGAAATTAACAAATCTACCCGGAAAGATCATAATTTGGAAAATGATGAAATACTTCTCAACAAGAGAAGGGTGCCTTAAGTACTGTAGATAATTGTGAGAAGATTGCTCTTCTTCAACATGAGAACCCATAGATCTCTTGGGTTTAGGCATATTGAGAAGCAAGAAAATTTTGAAAAGAGAGAGATTGAAAGATGATTACCCACAACTAGAGAGAAATAAAAGACTCAAGAAGCTCCAAATGGATTCAAAGCTGGACGAAAACTTAACACCAGGATCAGAAACGAAAAGGTCTTTAGAGCAGCCGACTTAGGTTTGGGGATGAAAGGTAAAAAGTGAAAAAGAGGGAAGAAGAGTTTAGGGTTTTTACTTGAAGTAAATGGCTGTGATTGAAAGAGAGTCTGAATGAAGGGTCGAGATCGAAAAGAGGGTAAAAGAAAGAAAGAGATAGAAGCCTCATACTGTGACGATTCAGAGTTAGAAAGTCAATTTGATGTCGCGACAGTCGACTGGGTTTTATATCAGTTCGACTAAGTCAAGAGCAAATAAACCAAACAAAAAAATAAGGCTACTGTCAGTCAACTGAGTTTTGAAGACAGCCGACTGGGCAGAACACAAAATTCAGTCAAAAATATAAACAACGAAAATATTGTATAAGTCGACTAGAAATCAATCATAAGTCGACTTAAACATAAAAAATTTCAAGAAATGTCATGAAATGAGCAAATGCCTAGTTCTCTTCTAAAGTTGATAAAAGTGTATTCTTTAAGAGGTTTGGTAAATATATCTGCTACTTGTTTATCAGGATGATATCTCCCTTTAACACATGATCACGTAGAAAATGATGTCGAATATCAATATGTTTCGTACGTGAATGTTGAACCTGGATTTTTAGATAAATTAATAGCACTGGTATTATCACACATTATAGCGGGTTTTAAAAATGAAATACCATAATCTAATAAAGTTTGTTTCATCCATAAAATTTGTGCACAAGCCAAACTTGCAGCAATATATTCAGCTTCTGTAGTAGATAGGGATACTGAATTTTGTTTTTTACTGCACCAAGATACTAGTGAATGTCCCAAAAAGTGACAAGTTCCACTAGTACTTTTACGATCAGTTTTACTGCCAGCAAAATCAGCGTCACTATACGACCAAAGTTGAAAGTTATTGGTGCGTGAATAAAACAAACCATATTCAGATGTGATTTTAATGTATCTTAAAATACGTTTCACTGCTTTTAATTGAGATTCTTTTGGATTAGACTGATATCTAGCACACAAACATACGCTAAACATAATATCTGGTCTACCAGCAGTAATATATAAGAGTGAGTCAATCATACCTCGATAGAGTTTTTGATCGACACTCTTACTTAATTCATCTTTGTCAAATGTAGTTGTAGTAGCCATTGGTGTGGTCTTACTACTAGTGCTATCCATGCCAAATCGTTTGAGTAATTTCTTAGCATATTTTTCTTGATTAATAATTATGCCATTTTGAGACTGTTTTATTTGTAGTCCAAGAAAATAATTGTGTTCATCCATGTGACTCATCTCAAACTCATTTTTCATGGTATTAGCAAACTCTCGACATAGATTACTATTAGTAGATCCAAAAATTATGTTATCTACATATATTTGTATGATTAAAATATCGGTCTTTATTTTCCTAATAAACAAGGTAGTATCTACTTTACCAATTTCAAAACCAGTTTCTAAAAGAGAAGTTTTTAAGCGATCATACCAAGTACGAGGCTGCTTGTTTAAGACCATATAAAACCATTATCAATTTAAAAACATGGTTTGGGAATTGTTCATGTTCGAAACCGGGTGGTTGCTTAACTTAAACATCTTCCTTAATAAAACCATTCAAGAAAGCACTTTTAATATCCATTTGGAAGAGTGTGAAATTCATAAAACACGCAAAAGATAATAAAATCCTAATTGATTCTAGTCTAGCAACAGGAGCATATGTTTCATCAAAATCAATTCATTCTTCTTGATTATATCCGTGAGCAACTAATCTAGCCTTGTTCCTAACGACTTGTCCTGATTCACCTAACTTATTTTTAAATACCCATTTGGTACTAATTATAGTATGATCAGAAGGTCGTGGAATTAAATCCCATACATCATTTCTTATAAATTGGTTAAGTTCATCTTGCATGGCATTCAACCAAAATTCATTCTCACATACTTCTTGTATATTTTTCGGTTCAAAATTCGACAAGAAAGCAGTATTAGAAATCATGTTAAAATGAGATCTTGTTTGAATACCATGTCAAATGTCACCAATTGTTAAGTCATAAGGATGATCTCGAACTTCAACAAATGACTTTGGTAAAGTTTGAGTTATCACAACAGGATCAGTCGACTTAATAAGTCCATCAGCCAACTGATTCACATCAGTCGACTTAAGAATCCTATCAGTCGACTTATCTAGGGTAGTTTGCTTTAGTGATTTAATAACGTTATCTAGTGGTGATAATTCATTTTCATCATCTTCAATAACATTAGACGAAGGTAAAGATTCATCAAATGAAACATGCATAGATTCTTCAATAGTCAAAGTTGACTTATTGAAAATTCTATATGCCTTACTCCTATTTGAGTATCCAATGAAGATACCTTCATTGGATCTAGCATCAAATTCATCTAGATAATCTTTTGTGTTTAATATGAAACACTTACAACCAAATACTTTAAAATATGATACTTTAGGAATACGTTTATAAAAAAAGTTCATAACAAGTTTTCTTAAGCTTTGGCCTAATCAATATTCTATTTAAAACATAGCATGCTGTAGAAACAGCTTGAGCCCAGAAGTATTTAGGCAATTTGCTTTCCACATTCTTGCAATGTCCTATTCTTTCTTTCGATCACTCCATTTTGTGGTGAAGCTCTAGGAAATGCAAATGAATGTGTTATCCATTCTTGTTGCAATATTCTGAAAACGTTTCATTCTTAAATTCTCCACCATGATCACTTCTAATAGTGACTATGGTTAGAGATTTTTGATTTTGAATACGTTTGCAAAAATTTGCAAATTCTTCAAAGCCTTCATTTTTATGTTTTAAAAAGAATACCCATGTAAATCTTGAAAAATTATCTACTAAAACAAATACATATTTACTTTTATTTAAAGAAGCGACTCTAGTAGGACCAAATAAATCCATATGAATTAATTCGAGAGGCCTACTAGTAGAAATCATTTCTTTTTTTTTAAAAGTAGATTTTACTTGTTTTCCTAGTTGACATGCATCACACATCTTATCTTTCTTAAAAAATAATTTTGGCAACCCTTTAACTAGGTTATTCTTAGATAATTTAGCAATATTTTTCATATTTACATGGCCAAATCTCTTATGCTGAAGCCAAAAATCATTGTTAGAAGCAACTAAACAAAACTCATTTGAAAACTCATTTGTTTTTAAACATAATTCAAATATATTATTTTTCCTAAAACCTTGAAAGATCACATTTTGCATAGATGAATCATAGATTAAGCATGCATCTTTTTCAAAGACTATTTTATAACCCTTATGACAAAGTTGACTAATACTTAACAGATTATGCTTTAAACCACTAACTAGAAATACCTCTTCAATAGTAGGGATAGTGTACTTACCGACCATGCCTATTCGAATGACCATTCCTTTGTTATTGTCACCGAATGTAACGGTTCTTCCATCTATCTCTTGTATGGAAGAAAGTAGGTTTGCATGGTCAGTCATATGTTTAGAGCATCCGCTGTCAAGTATCCAACGTTCCCTTTTAGGTATCTATCAAATAAGAATTGTGAATATGTGATCTAAAACTAACCTTAAGATAGAGAATTTTCAAGATTCTTAATGGATTAATTTTACCAACATGTAAGTACGGATCAAAGTTGGGAATTTTAACAGTTAACAGGTTTGATGGATTTTTCAAGAATTGGATCAAGTGTAACAGGCCCAATTAATAATTCAACCTTACGATCAATAATTAAAACCCTAAGTGTTTAGCAAGTAATAGGTTCAATATTGAGTCGTACTCTACTTAAGCATGTGGAACACTCGATCTCAGTTATTTTGTGGACGACAGGTAAATCAGATAATATAATAGATAATAAGACAGTAAAACACAAATAACTAATAATGGAAAGAGTATACCGAATGCAAAGAAAACCAGCGTAGATCTCGGAGTGGACAGCAACAAAGAACTCAGCAATCACAGTGAACAAAGGCAGCAACAAAAGCAAAGATGTTGGCAGATCTGGCCGACAGGCAGGTTGACGGCGAGCGGAGGTGCACGGGGGTGGCGCTGGTGGTCGGGGGATTGGTTGTCGACAGGGTGGTGCTGGTCGAGGGCAGGAGGTGGAGTTAGGAGATTTGGAGATGATCGGCCACGATCAGTGCCGTTGTGGGCAGAGTTGGTTGCGGTGTTGGTCGGCAGCGATGTCGGATGGCTTCGGGAAGAAGACAGAGGTGAAGGGTTGCTTCGGGTGGTGCAGTCGGGGAAGAGAGGTTGTTCGAAGGTGGAGATGATGAAGACAGCGAGACTGCGACAATGGTGGGGGAAAAAACTTCGGGTTGCGATGGGTTGGGGGTGCTCGGCAGTGGAGGAGATGCAGTCGATGGTGAAGGCAGGATGGGTTCGGTTGATGGGGCTGTGGGATGACAGAGTTGGAGGAAGCTCGATGGTGGAGGGGTTTCAGGAAGTAGTTGGAGGGAGAGAGATGAAGAAGAAGTTGCGGATTAAGGATTGCGGCTGATGTAGGTGTAGGAATAGTGGATTAGGGTTTGTATTAGGGATTTGGGAAATTAGGGTTAGGGATTTGTATTTGGAATTTTTTAATTTGGGAATAGATTTTAGAGTTAATCACTAACCCTAAAATTGTATTAGGATTTATCACAAACCTTAATTTGGATCTCAGTTGTATCACACAAAGGAGAAGAGAAGAGCAAAATAACTCAACACAATATTTTTTTTAATCAAGAGTGGCATATCTTCTCATTCATCTCAAGGCCTTTAAATAGGCTCAAAATACATCTTGATACAAATCTCCAAAATATTCTCAAAATCTAAAAAAATACAAAAAAGATTACATATGACTATAATTGCCAAAAACAAATATGGTACTGGAAATAAAATTCTAAACTAAATAAAGCAGCTGCTGAAGACGATGCCTGCACTGATAGAAACGCCCGAATCATCTTGCACCGATGTCCTCATCAATATGGTACCCTTTTCATTGGGTCCGAAAGTGATTAGTGTTTGGGAAACCAAACTGAAAGTGAGTTTGATTTATCACCAAAAGCAGGTATATAATTTACAGAATTACACACATTATGAATAAAAGAATTTATATAAGTAATCCAATCATTTGGACCTAGGTTAACTGGAACCTAAATGTTTTTAGTCTGTCCAGTCGACTTTATTGTACCCTTCAGTCGACTGTTCTTTGAAGTTAGTCGACTGGGAGGTGAAACGAGTCGACTTATATGAGGTTTTCGTCTTTTTGAATAAGACTCCAAAGCTCTGGGCAGACGACCGAATTTTTGGGTCAGTCAACTGGTCTGAGCAGAAGGATTACTCTTTTCATGATCAAAAATAATTTTTGGTTTTTCAAAATAATCATATAACTTCTTTTTCACACTAGAAACAGAATCAATCTTATTATTACTAGGATTATTAGAAGTATGATGTTTTTCAATGGTTTTTTAAAAACCAAGCCCAAACTTTTTATTAGATTGAACTTGATTTTGGAGAACTTCATTTAAATTCTCTTTTCCTTTATTAAACCTAGATACATTCTTAGGTATCTCTTCATAATTTTTCTTAAGAGATGCAAGATCTATATCCAAGTTTGAAAGACAAGAGTTTAAAGACTTGACTTCAACACTTAAGTCAAGATTTTCTTGAGAAAGTGTTTGATTAACTTTCTCTAGATTTTTAACTCTTATCTTCTTTTTTAGTTCTTGAAAAACTTCATTAAATGCTTCTAAGAAATCATTTGAATTAAAATTGTCACTTCATTTTGAGTTGCCATGAAGCACACATTTGCGACTTCATTTGATTCTTCATTCTCTTCTTCAGATGATGAGTCGCTATCATCCCAAGTTGCTTGATATGCCTTCTTGTTCTTCATGTATTTGTTCTTTGTGTACTTGTCCTTCTTGAAGTTAGGAACTTTCCCTTTTGATTTTGCATTTTCTAACGACAGTCCTTCATGTGTCCTGTTCTATTACACTTGAAACAAGTAGGTAGTTCATTAGTATCCTTAAACTTAGAATTGAATTTACCATTTCGAAGAAATTTCTTGAATTTTCTAGTGAACATGGCTATTTCTTCTTCATCTTCATCTTCTGAATCGGACATGGCCTTGAAAGCAAGAGTCTTCTTCTTGGCGTGTCGAGGTTCTAGATCCTTCTTGCGTTGTTCTAGTTTTATTTCGTATGCCATTAGATTTCCCACAAGATTCTCAAAAGAGAGTTGTGTTAAATCGTTGGCTTCTTCTATAGCGGTGGTCTTCTTCTCCCATTCTGGGGGTTAGGGCACGCAGGACCTTCCTCACCATCTCTGCTTGTGAATGTCTTTCCAAGAGCCACAAGAGAGTTTGTGATGTTCGTGAACCTTGTTATCATGTCCGACACATTTTCGTTCTCCTTCATGCGGAACATCTCGAACCTGTAAATAAAAACATAGATTTTAGATTCTTCGACCTTATTTGTACCTTCATGTATTACCTCAAGAGTGTGCCAAATTTGATTAGCCGTTGTTGCGTTTGACACACGATTGAACTCCCCTTTGCTAAGTGCACAGAAGAGAGCATTCATCGCCTTTGCTATGTTCATGGTGTTGCTCTTCATGTCATCGTTCCATTGTGCATAGGGAATTGTAGGTACGATATATTCTGTCTTGGTTATGTTCTAAATCTCATAGTTGATGGACTGTAGATAGATCTTCATTCTACACTTCCAATAGTTGTAGTTTGTTCTATCAAATAGAGGTGGCCTTTGTGTGGATTGGCCTTCATAGTATTGGCTTGCATTTGAAGTAGATGCCATTGTACTCAACCAGGCTCTGATTCCAAGTGTTGGATCCTATATGCAAGGTAAATAACACTAAGGGGGGGTGAATAGTGTTGTATAAAAATTAATCAATAAATTGAACTTTTCGCATTGTTAAGTCGACTGGAAATAGAATGCAGTCGATTGAAGCGTCAGATAAGAAGAGTAATTTAACCGAAGAGTTACATGTCTGTTAAGTCGACTTAGAGAGTAATGCAGTCGACTGACCAGGCTCGATTTACACAAGAAACTCAGGAAAAATTAAAAATGCAAGTTTAGAGAATACAACCACAGAGAGTCAACACAGCTAACACTACGATGTATCCTGGTTCGGTTTTCCTGACATACATCCAGTCCCCAAGCAACCCACTTGAGATTTTTCACTATTCTTGAAAACGTTACAAGAATACTCTACGGCCTTTGACAACAACTATGTCAAATCTGTAGACCCTTCTCACCACTAGAGAGAGCATAACCCACTCTACACCCTAGAGTGAAACCGACTCTAAACCAAGAGTCCCACTCTCCAACCGAGAGGACTACTCTCACAACCCGAGAGTGAAACAACAACAAAAAGAGATTTACAACAACCTAAAGCCTTGTATGTGAAAGTGCATTTAGTATAGTGGCTATTAGGTCGACTTCTGACTTCTGTCTAGAACGAATTCAATGTTATACAAGACTAAAAATCCGACAACCAAGTCTTCAGGAAAGTGAATGCTTTGAAAAACTTGTTCTTTTTTCTTAAAAGCCAAAGACTTGAAATCAAAAGTTTGGTAGTTAAGTCACCTTTGCCAAATGAATTCTATACTCTTTTTATAGAGTTTAAAACTTTTGGACATTGAGAAATAGTATCCCAACTGGCATATAACGGCAGTAAAAGTTTGAATTTGAAAAACAAATTTTAAATTCAGAAAACCGTATCAAAAACGGCTCGAACAGTCGACTGGGTTGCCATAAGAGTCGACTGGTCAGAGCATGAATGAGTTCAGTCAGTTTCGTACTCTAATAGTCGACTGCTTCCAAGAGTAAGTCGACTGGTTCTCAATCAGCTGAACTTATACAAGCTTTGTTTTGACATTTTGATTTTGTAAAACATTTTCTTTATTTAGGGAATGTGTGAGTGTGTGTGACAAGGCTTTTACAAGATTCTAAGACTCACAAATAATACAAACAATATTACAAGACATTTTTTCAAAAGTAGCTAATTCACTTGAAGGCTCTTGAAAGTCTTGAACTTGAACTTGAGTCTTTGTGGCTTGATCTTGTCTTTGTGGCTTGAGCAAATACTTTTGAAAGCTTCATCACATTGTATTGGCTTTGAATGCTTTATCATGGTATTGACCTTGAACACTTTTGATACACACTGCAAAAGATATGTAATATATAGAACAATTGTGTATTGTGTTGTAGTCATCAAAATCAAGAATATACATAACACATTCGTTACACGTACTACTTGTATGGATATCAGACTACAGGTTGAGTGAGCCTAGAGCTCAGTACCTAAACCCAGTATTTATTCTACAAATATTGCTAGAGGTAGTATTCTAAGTATTCCAATTCAGATACCTAGGATATAATATCTCAATCATCTTAGTCTTGGATATTAACACTAATATTTCTCTTATTAATCCTCATAATACTTAACAATCTTGAGATATTAATTCTTTTTTGTGAGATTAATAAGAGATATCGTCGTCTCTGGGATCACTGTTCGTTGGGATCCTCGCCGCTGTCACTGCCGCCGCCGCTTGCCACCTCTCGCCGTTGCTGTATGTGGTTGTGGTCTTCTCTCTTTCCCCTCCCCGCCGCCACATCTTCTTCTTCTTTCATCTCTGTGTGGGTGTCTTTGTTTATTGGATCCCTTATGAAATTTACTAGAATTCTTTGACATGTGTCTCATGATATTCTCGTTTGCAATGTGCTAGCAAAGATGGAGGAGATGAATCTGTCAACATAGATTTGAAAATAATGATTTATTCGATATGGAGTAAACATAAAGCAGCTGACAAGGATAAAGTTTCAGTTTATTTCTTTTGAGAATAAATTAGTTACTTACTGGTTGGAACTTTTTTTGAGTTTTAGACTCTTGCGTTCATTGAGCTTAAAATTCTTATTGGACTTTTAGAGGTTTGTTTGCTTTGGTTAATTTTAAAACTATGAGATGTTTCTCTAGTTGGTTTAGTTATTGTGAACTATTCTGTCTGGATATGGTTTGAGTGTTGGAAAATAATCTATGTGGACTCTTGCGTTCATTGAGCTTAAAATTCTTATTGGACTTTTAGAGGTTTGTTTGCTTTGGTTAATTTTAAAACTATGAGATGTTTCTCTAGTTGGTTTAGTTATTGTGAACTATTCTGTCTGGATATGGTTTGAGTGTTGGAAAATAATCTATGTGGGCTCACATATGTGACTAAATGTATGATTGCTATTCTAAAGTCTAACCCAAATTAAAGTGATCTAATCAAGATTAAGTAATGAGTTAAAAGCATATAATTTAAAGTGATATATTATGTGTAGAAACCGTAAAATAAATTTCTAATTTTGTGATGGGAAAAATTGGAAAGCAATAATTATCCATTAGGGTTGTGGTCCCCTATATATACGTATCTTCTTATTCTATCTGTCATCCATCAACAGAAAAGAAAAGAGAGACGGATATCATATAGGAAGATTCAAACCCTCTGTGCAATCTCCATCAATGGCTTCAGGTTAGTTCTTCCGCTTTTAATATTCTTCTTCTTTTGATTTAGCAAAGATCTATAGTTTCATGATTTAGGATTTTATAATAAAGTACTTTTGTAACATGATTAAGATCTAGATCTATAGAAACATGATTTAGGGTGTTATCAATGTTTTATGCATGTTGCTTAAGTGTTTATAAAATTCGGTCAATTGGTATCAAAGCAATCTTTGCTGAATTAATTGAAGAATTTAGGGTTTCTTGTTTAAAGAAATTTAAGAAATTTAGGGTTTCTTTTTTGGATCTTCCTTTTCTTGTTATTTGTTTAAGAAATTCAATTGATGATTTTAATTCATGAAGTAATTGGATCAAAGACTTCAAATATGAATTATTCAGATATGGCTTAAGATATGGAAAATTAATCAAGATTGTCCCATAGTGATTTGTATAGGGGTTAAAAGAATAATTAACAAACAGAAGCATATGGATTAACATATGTGAATAATTAATACCATTTTTTCCCTTACTCGTTGGAGGGGGGCCCACGGGAAAGGGACAACAGCAATGTTGCTTGCTGCTGCTGCCCACGTGGCACGGTGGGGCCCAAGGGATAAAGGCAGCAGCGTGTGTTGCTGCTGACGCCAACATGCATCAAGGGGGCCCGCTCGGTTATGAAGAGATGGATTACTGCCACGTGCAGTGGGGCCCGGGTTTTGGGCTGTGATCTCTCTCCTGGCTGACGTTAGGGTTTCGGGTGTGGGAAAATTAATCTTGTTTTTCATTTGTCAATTATCAGTTAACAGTAAACTTAACAATTTTCGGTTAATTTTCTATTATTAATATTCTGTTATAATATTTTCTGTTATAATACTGATTTGATATTTATCAGCAAAGTTAATTTTCTGTTATAAATATTTGTCCTATAAACGGATAAATAAAAATCAATTTGATATTATTTTGACCTTATCTATTTAGAATAAAGTAAAATTGTAAAGTTAAGGAAAAGATAATTTTTTTGGGAAACAATTAAATTCAAATTTTGGTTTTGGATTTTTTTTGAATAGATTAATTAAAATAGAATGTTGCCAAAGTGACATCTTTTGTGTAGATTAATTTATTTAAAATATCAAGATGATTATGTATTTGTAATTCATGCGTTTATTAACTGGCCCAAAGGTAAGCTGATATTTGGCCAAATTTCATACACATCTGTGGTAATAAATATGTGACAATTATAAGGTATTTCATGTGAACGATATGTTAGTCCAAAGAAAGACTTATTATTTGACAGGATTTATTGTCCATATTTGATTGCTACAACAAGAGTACCACTTACAGTTAATGTTACTGTCCAAAGATTTGATATTAATGTTGTGCCTAGTATCGTGAGATGAGATTAACCATTATTTGAATTTATTGTTTTGTATGGACTTTTATGTGAAGCTTATTTTGTTTGTTTTTGGTTCTATATTCAGCTAGTGTATCTTTTGCTGCCTCAACGACTGCTAACATCAATTCTATTCCCATGCTTAATGGGACAAATTTCAAGGATTGGAAAGGGACCTTACTGATAACTCTTGGTTGTATGGAATTAGACCATGCATTAAGGGAAGAACATCTGCACCTCTCACTGCGGAAAGCACTCTTGATGATAAAAGGGATTTTGAGAGGTGGGATCGTTCAAATCGCACAAGTCTAATGATTATGAAATACCGCATTCCAGAAGCCTTTAGGGGCACAAAATTTGATGAGATTACTAAGGCCAAGGATTTTCTCGATCAAATTGAGAAATGTTTTGCCAAAAACGATAAGGTTGAAATGACTACACTTCTGACTTCTTTGATGTCTATGAAGTATACGGGTTGAGGAAATGTAAGGGAGTAAATTATAGAGATGTACCATATTGTTTCAAGACTTAAGGCACTCAAGCTTGAATTTCCTGAGGAATTGCTTGTGCTTATGATTTTGGTATCGCTTCCTGCACAGTTCAATTAATTCAAGATCAGTTATAACTGTCAAAAGGAAAAATGGACTCTAGATGAGCTCATTTCTCACTGTATGCAAGAGGAAGAAAGATTGAAAGAAGATAAGACTGAAAGTGCTCACTTGACCAATGCCTCTAAGGATAAGGGCAAGAAAAGGAAATCTGAGAATGAAAAAGCTAAAAGTTCAGCTCAAAAGAAACAACAGAAGGATACAGAGAGTTGTTTCTTTTGTAACAAGCCTATACCAAATATCACGCATGGCGTGCAAAGAAAGGTATGTTTCTTATTTTGGTCTGTTCTGAGGTTAATTTATCTTCAATACCTAGAAACACCTGGTGGATAGATTCTGGTGCTACTACTCACATAAGTGTTTCTATGCAGGGTTGCCTGAGCTACCGAAAGCCAAATGATGGTGAAAGATACATTTTCGTGGGCGATGAAAAATCGGCAGAAGTGGAAGCAGTTGGGCATTTTAGGTTGTTATTAGAAACTGATTTTTATTTGGATTTGAAAGACTTTTGTTATACAGTCTTTTAGATGAAATTTAATTTTTGTTTCTTTGTTATACAAATTTGGTTATTATTGTTTATTTAGAAACAATCAGTTTAGTTTGTCTTTAAATTAGAATGTTGTTGGAACTGGTTATTTGAATTCTTATGACAACATTTATTTGCTCGAAACAATTGCATCCTATAATGAAACCTTGCATGTAGAGTCATGTGGTACTAAACGTAAATTAAATAAAGAAAATTCGGCGTCATTATGGCATAAACGCTTATGTCATATCTTAAAAGGTAGAGTTGAGCGTCTTGTGTCTGATGGCATTTTGGAGTCCCTGGACTTCACAGACTTTCATGTCTGTGTAGACTGCATAAAGGCCAAACAGACCAAAACTAAGAGATTAGGTGCCAATAGATCTTCAGGCATCTTAGAATTGATTCATACAGATATTTGTGGGCCATTCCCTTCGGCTTCTTGGAATGGTCAACAATATTTTATATCATTCAAAACGATTACTCACGTTATGAATACCTATATCTCTTTGATAAAAAATCAGTCTCTGGATGTGTTCAAAGCTTATAAAGCCGAAGTTTGAGAATCAACTCAACAAAAAGATTAAAAATGTCAGATCTAATCGTGGTGGTGAGTTACTACGGTAGATATGATGGCTCAGGTGAACAGCGTCCAGGACCGTTTGCTAAATTCTTAGAGGAATGCAGTATTGTCCCACAGTACACCATGCCAGGATCACCTAGCATAAATGGTGTTGCTGAAAGACGAAATAGGACTCTTAAGGATTTGGGAAGGAGTATGATTGCTCATTCCACCTTACCTGAGTCCCTCTGGGGAGAAGCATTAAAGACAGCAGCTTACATTCTCAATAGAGTACCAACTAAAGCAGCTGCAAAAACACATTATGAGCTTTGGATAGGTCGAAAACCTAGTCTAAAGCACTTTCACATTTAGGGATGTCCAGCTGAGGCAAGGCCTTACAGGCCACATAAAAGGAAATTGGACTCCAAAATAGTGAGCAGCTATTTTATTGGTTATTCTAGCGATCTAGGGGCTATAAGTTTTATGATCCCACACTTAGGAATATTTTTGACTCGGGAACTACAACATTTTTTGAGGAAGTTGAGTTTGGAGGGAGAAATAAGGTTAGGAACATTGCTTTTGAGGAAGAATTGGATTCAATTGCAAACCAAATTCTTACTATCACTTTTGACAATATTCAGGTTCCAACACCTATTATTGATCAAGAAGTGAATCCGAAACCTCAACAAGACAATGTTGAACAAACCCCAATTCAAAATGAGGTAATTGATCCAGAAGAACAAACTCAACAACCTCAAGAGCAAGTGCCATTAAGGAGATCCACGAGAGAATGGAGAAATGCTATTCTGGATGATTATATTGTATTTCTCCAAGAACATGAGGATGATAATGGAATGATGGAAGATGATCCAATCACATTTCATCAGGCCATGGAAAGTTATAACTCTCAAAAGTGGATGAGTGCCATGAATGAGGAGTATAAGTCTATGCAAGACAACAAAGTTTGGGAACTTATCCCATTACCAGAAGGTGTAAAACCAATTGGTTGTAAATGGATATTTAAGACCAAGAGGGATGCAAATGGTAATGTGGAGAGGTATAAGGCACGTCTTGTAGCTAAAGGCTATACTCAGAAAGAATGCATGGATTTTATAGAGACATTCTCTCCAGTTTCATCGAAAGACTCGTTCAGGACAATTATGGCACTTGTTGCTCATCTTGACCTTGAGCTACATCAGATGGATGTCAAGTGCGTTTCTCAATGACGACATTGACGAGACAATTTATATGGTGCAACCAGAAAACTGTATCGGGAGACCCAAAGAATATGGTTTGCAAATTGACGAAATCCATCTATGGACTCAAGCAGACTTCTCGTCAATGGTACCACAAGTTTCATCAAGTAATTATCTCATTCGGTTTTGAGATGAATGTTGTTGATGATTGTGTGTATCACAAGTTCAGTGGGAGTAAACATATATTCCTAGTTCTGTATGTCGATGACATATTGTTGCCACTAATGATATATAGACTTGTTGCATGAGACCAAGAGTTTATGTCCAAGCATTTTGAGATGAAGGATCTTGGGGATGTCTCTTTTGTTTTAGGAATTCAGATATACCGAGATCGTTCTCGAGGTATTCTTGGATTATCACAAAAGGGATACATCGATAAAGTACTCAAAAGGTTTAGCATGCAAGATTGTAGACCTGCAAGATTGCTAAAGGAGACAAATTTAGTCTTAATCAGTGCCCTAAAAGTAACCTTGAAATTCAGAAAATGTCCAAGCATTTTGAGATGAAGGATCTTGGGGATGCCTCTTTTGTATTAGGAATTCAGATATACCGAGATCGTTCTCGAGGTATTCTTGGATTATCACAAAAGGGATACATCGATAAAGTACTCAAAAGGTTTAGCATGCAAGATTGTAGACCTGCAAGATTGCTAAAGGAGACAAATTTAGTTTTAATCAGTGCCCTAAAAGTAACCTTGAAATTCAGAAAATGTAAAAGATCCCCTATGCATCAGCTGTTGGGAGTCTAATGTATGCTCAAGTATGTACGCGTCCGGATATTGCGTACATTGTTGGGATGTTAGGCAGGTATTTAAGCAAACCTGGTATGGTCCATTGGATAGCAGCCAAGAGGGTTATGAGGTATCTTCAGAGAACAAAAGATTACATGCTCACATATAGGAAATCAGATCATTTGGAGGTCGTAGGGTATTCTGATTCTGATTTCGCTGGGTGCCAAGATAGCAGAAAGTCTACATCAGGCTATATTTACCTGTTAGCTGGAGGAGCTATATCCCGGAAAAGTGTCAAACAGAATATGTAGCATGCTATGAGGCATCGAATCAAATTTTGTCACTGGGCTGCGTATTTTGGAGAATGTAGAAAGACCACTCAAGTTATTTTGTGACAATAAGTCAGCAGTGATGTATTCCAACAACAACCGGAGCTCAACAAAGTCGAAGCATATTGACATAAAGTTCCTAGTTGTGAAAGAAAGAGTGCAGAGTGGACAAATATCCATAGAGCACATTTGGACAAACTCCATGATAGTGGATCCGCTCACAAAGGGATTACCACCCAAGGTCTTTCATGAGCACACTGCTCATATGGGTGTTGTATTGTTTGAGGATATCATGATTTAGTGGGAGTTTGTATTTTATTTGCTTTATGTTTGTCGGAGACATTTATACATTTGGTTTTTTTCTGATTAGAGATAAAGTATTCAGTTTTCTCACTCTTTTGTCATGTTTTGATTCTGACCTCACTTAAGTTTTAAGAGGACCAGTTGGAAATAGGCATGTATATAAATCACATTGCATGGAATTTTCATGCTACACATTCACTTGATCTATGTCGTTTGATTATGTTGATATATGTGATCATTGATGAATTTAGTTACGATAAATGTAACGAAAATTGCTTTGATCCTATATTTGCATGATTAATGGACGAGATTGTTTGGCTATGTTTTTGGTTATGTTAGCAAAATTTTGAGCTCATAAAGTATGCACATTTATAAGGTTAACATATGTGGCCCAAGTGGGAGATTGTTGGAAAATAATTTATGTGGGCTCGCATATGTGACTAAATGTATGATTGCTATTCTAAAGTCTAACCCAAATTAAAGTGATCTAATCAAGATTAAGTAATGGGTTAAAAACATATAATTTAAAGTGTGATATATTACGTGTAGAAACCGTAAAGTAAATTTCTAATTTTGTGATGGGCAAAATTTGAAATCAATAATTATCCATTAGGGTTGTGGTCCCCCATATATACGTATCTTGTTATTCTATCTGTCATCCCATCAATAGAAAAGAAAAGAGAGACGGCCTCTCAAAGAAGTACGTATCATATAGGAAGATTCAAACCCTCTGCACAATCTCCATCAATGGCTTCAGGTTAGTTCTTCCGCTTTTAATATTCTTCTTCCTTTGATTTAGCAAAAATCTATAGTTTCTTGATTTAGGATTTTATAATAAAGCATTTTTGTAACATGATTAAGATCTAGATTTATAGAAACATGATTTAGGTTGTTATCAATGTTTTATGCATGTTGCTTAAGTGTTTATAAAATACCGTCATTGAGAACTTTTTAATTACTTTGGTTTAGTCTTATTCGAACTATTTAGATTTATAGTTGATTTAGTCCTTATGAACTATACTTTGTGTGATGCTTTTCCTATTGAAAATTGCTATGGTTCAGTATGCTTTATGTTGAACCGATGAGATGATATGGTATTATTTTATATATTAAGGATACAACAGTAGATTGTTGGATATATAGATATATTCTAGCTATATGCATGATATTATTTATAATAATATTGTAGAAGTAACACATGTGTTACACGATCACGGGTGGAGTGGGCCTAGAGCCCAATACCTAAACCCAGTATTTATTCTATAAATACTCGCCAGAGGTAATAGTCTAGGTATTCCAATTCAGATATGTAGGGTATAATATCTCAAACAGCTTAATCTAGGATATTAACCATAATCTTTTTCTTATTATTCCTCATACTACTTAACAATATGTTGCGGATTAGACACTAGCCTTTTGATGAAACTGCTCAAAATTTTCTATATCTTGTGTCACACAAGGTTTATGTCAATGTGCCTATATCTGTGCTTCTAGTTGGATAATCCACATGTTTTGTATCATTACTACTATCATTAGGGTCTCTTCAAAGATATTGGTAGACTAATGAAATTTTGGATCATCCGTATATTTTAGCAGAAGAAGACTAGACGTATAAAGTACACATGAAGCTGGAATTTGGTTGAGATATAAAAACATAAATAAATTATAGATCGATATTTCGTTTGTTTTATCTAAAATTCCTTTTACTTGGACAGTTCTGGATCTTGAATTTCTTATGCTCATCTGTCATTTCATACAATTTAAGATTCTCACAATGATACAGTATTCACAATGAACCACCTGAACGGTTGGTATTATAGCCTTTCATTCTGTTCTATGTAGATGTTGAGAACAAAATTATTTCAGCGCTATTCTGTAATTCATACCTCATTACATTGAGTTGGTTTTGAGTATAATATCGCTGGTGCAGGAGATATATTCACAGAGGTAGTTGGTAGTGCATATTATGTAGCACCTGAAGTATTACGGCGGCGATATGAACCTGAAGCTGATATTTGGAGTGCTGGAGTAATCCTGTACATCCTTCTGACTGGTGTCCCTCCATTTTGGGGAGGTTGCTTGTTTTGTCAATTATTGTAAATGTTCATCAAGACTTTGTTGATTCTTGACTTTGAACCGAGTCTTCATCTATGCAGAAAATGAGCGGGCTATATTTGACTCTATTTTACGTGGCAATATTGATTACTCCTCTGACCCTTGGCCGTCTATATCAAGTGGTGCAAAAGATTTAGTCAGGAAGATGCTAGAGGTAGATCCAAAGAAGCGGCTTTCTGCAGTTGAAATTTTGAGTAAGATTAGAACTTCAGCTTCTTTATCTGTTATATGTTTTGTCAATACTATATAATGTAGTTGGAAGTGTGTCACTGCAAATCTTTTGTTGTGGAATAGTATCTCGACTGGAATAGCCATTATCATGAGCCAAGCTTTACACCATAATAATTGGGTCGGCTATGGAGCTCTCATAGTAATATTGAGAAGAGTCCTAAAACTTTTAAAATAAAGGTACTACTATTTGTTACTTTGACGCCAACCTTCTTAATTGGAAAACAATGATGGGCAAGAAAACTCTAAATCTTGGAGGTAGTTGCTATAACCCTAAAATATTGATTGGTACATTGGGACACAAATCTGAGAGGAGCATATCAAAATATAAGATATTTTAAAGGGGCATATCTAACCATTATTTTCTTTATTCAGTAAATTAATTTCTTTACTGGGCTAAATGTTAAAGACAACATTATATAAAATTGCATATAAACCTCTATGTTAAAGACGAGTAGACGACATTATATTTGTGTCCTTGAATATTCTTTCTTTGGTGGAAATCCATCTTATGTTTCTACTGATGGATTTCATAACATTTAAGAAAACCAAATTGATCCAATGCAATCTATAAGGAGTTATTGTGACATCATGCTTTCTTGTAGGATTTTGTTATCCTAAAACTATGAAATCTCTTCATTCAGTTAACTAGTTTAAAAAATTACAGAACATCCTTGGATTAGGGAAGATGGGGATGCCTCTGATGAACCAATGGATATCACAGTTATTACAAGAATGAAAAAGTTCATAGCAATGAACAAACTAAAAAAAGTGGCCTTGAAGGTGACTGGTTCCTTGTCAAATTTTCTTTTTCTTTTTCACCCAGGCATCTTCTTCCATATTTCAGAATAAGAATGTGGTATAATTTGTCAGGTAGTAGCAGAAAATCTTTCTGAAGAAGAAATCACGGGTTTGAAAGTAATGTTCAAATCTATGGACACCGATAACAGTGGCACAATAACTTTTGAAGAACTGAAAGCTGGACTGAGTAAATGGGGAACCAAGCTTTGTGATTCTGAAGTGAGGCAGTTAATGGAGTCGGTATGGTGTTCAGACTTTTCTCTGAATGTCTCGCAGATTACTTCTGTTCTGAAATTCAAAACATTTTTCTTGTTTCCTACACAAATTATACATCCTCATTCTTTTATATGATTGTGTAGTCACTATGTTAGTTTACTTGTATGCCTAGGTGGTGTTGGGATTGGGGCATCAACAAACGCCTTTGGTCGCAGCGGAACTAATTAGAGCAATGAGGAAGTCGAAGAGATGAGACGAATCAATTTAGCAAGCAAGTAGATCCACCAATCCAAACACAAACACAACGAGGATTTATCCCGGTTAGCTTTTGCTTAATCCAGAGGGAAATATAGGGAGATCTGATATTAACTAGAAGAGATTACAAGAAGTTACTGATTCACTCAATACAAGGAATTAAATTTACCCACTAAGAACTATCTCCCTCGAGCATCTCTTTGCAATGGAGAAAAGAATTTATGAAGTACTCTCTCTCATATTGGTGGAGTGCACAATATTTATGTAGAAGAATAGAGAGAAACCTAGGTCTAATCTTGATTCTCAGTCGTCCGATAAAACCTGAAAAAGAAGTAACTGAATAGGAGCCATACGATCTAACTTGGAGTTGAAGATTGGGCTGAAACGAACTAACAAATCGATGTCCAAAATAAACACAGCGCCTTGGTCGGTCGATTATCCAACAAGACCGGTCGACTGTCCTCCTCTCGGCCAAACCCAGCCAAACCCAGTGCAACTGCGGTCGAGTGTGCGATCGGGGTGCGGTCGACCGCAACTTGGGATAGTCGACCGCAACTATAACTGCACCTTGCTGCTCTGTTTTCTTCTACTCTCTTCGACGCTTCGACCTCCGTGCTTCATCTTACCTTCTTCTAATTTGCACCATGAGTATTCAAGACACATTCCTAACAAACTCCACCTTGAATTGCATACGAGTGCTATCATATGATGTGTTATTTATCTCCAAACTTTAATGAATTCCACTTGCAAAAAAAACTTAGAACAATAACTTCTTCTAGTTGAACTGATCTCTACCCAATCTCACCTGATCCAGTGTAGCCCTTCAAAGGCACACCTCCGTAGATGTACTTACGAAGTTGCCAAACTCTGCACAAACTCCACATACCCTTAGGCTTTCTCCACCTCTCGAAGATATTCGAACGTCATGGTCTCGTCTCGATGATTCTAGTTGCGGCAAACTAGCTGAGCTTGCGGAAATAACGGAAAAAGAACTAACAATCCCTGCGCAGGATTTTTGGATTTCCCAAAGTTTGTAGAGATTGTGTTGGCTTGGCCTAACCACTCTCATACCTCTAATCCTTCACGATGACCTTGAAAAACAGACATAACTCTACCTCGAGCTATGTACCTACAACCCCGTGCATCCAGAGTTCCCAAGGAAATCAGATTCCGTTTCAACAGAGGAATATGCAAAACATCCCTTAAAGTTAACCTATTTAGACCTGACATCTTCAACTCAACTGTTCCCTCACTCACTACTTCACAAATTTCCTAAGTTTTCGTTGTCACACAACGCCCTGTAGTAGACTTATAAGTAGAAAACAACTCACTCTCAGAGCAAATATGAGAAGAACTCATTGAGTTAAGAAACCGGCAAGAATCCACTTCTAAAGAATTTGAAACAAGAAGACATGAATCACCTGAATCAAAGACACTAACCACATTAGCGACTGAACTCCCGTTCTTTGCGCTCTCCTGATTATGCAATTTTCAACAATCTTTCTTGATATGCCCTGACATTTTGCAATAACGGTAACGGATCGAATTCTTTTGCAAAGCACTTTGTCTTCTGCCCGAAGGACCTTCCACTGCTAGACAACTTGTAGGAATAGACGGTGATTTCTGAGTTTCCTTTCTAAGTTGATTTTTCTTCAATACTTTGATTACACCATCTATCGAAATACTTTTCTTGGCAGGTCTATCGTGTAGCATGGTAGTTATCAAAAGCTCGTACGAATCCGGCAGTGAATATATCAGGTTGAAAGCTTTATCTTCCTCACACACAATCGTATTAATCGCCTTAAGTTCAGATAATATCTTATTTAACTCAGTAATGTGATCTTGGATATCGGTACCTTCCTTCATAGATAAATGGAATAACTTTTTCTTCCAATGCATCCGATCTAATAACGACGAACCAGAGTAGTCAGCTATGAGCTTTTCCACAAACTCGCCGCGTCAGTTTCTTCCAGAAATATGTACTTGATCTCATCTGCCAAGGATAGTCGGATCAGACTTATGACTCTTTCACAAATATCTTCCCAAACATCCTCCTTCACGTCGGATGGCCTTTTTTTTTTCTTAACGGCTAACTGCAAACGTTCTTGAACAATGACTTCATATATGTCAGCCTTTCAAAAATTGAAATTGATCTTTCTATTGAACTGCTTGATCTTCAAAATACTGTGGCCTGTCATCTTAACCAAGGGACTCGGCAACCTGAAGCTCTGATACCAGTTGTTGGGATTGGGACGTCAACAAACGTCTCTGGTCGCAGCGGAACTAATTAGAGCAATGAGGAAGTCGAAGAGATGAGACGAATCAATTGAGCAAGCAAGTAGATCCACAAATCCAAACACAAACACAACAAAGATTTATCCCGGTTAGTTTTTGCTTAATTTAGGGGGAAATATAGGGAGATCTGATATTCAACTAGATGAGATTATAAGGAGTTACTGATTCACTCAATACAAGGAATTAAACTCACCCACCAAGTACTATTTCTCTCGAGCCTCTCTTTGCAATGGAGAAAAGAATCTATGAAGTACTCTCTCTCTCATATTGGAGTAGTTTACAATATATATATAGAAGAATAGAGAGAAACCCAAGTCTAATATTGATTCTCAGTCGTCCGATAAAATCTGGAAAAGAAGTAACTGAATAGGAGCCGTACGATCTAACTTGGAGTTGAAGATTGGGCTGGAACGACCTAACAAATCGAGGCTCAAAACGAACACAGCGCCGCGGTCGGTCTACCGTCCAACAAGATCGGTCAACCGTCCTTTCGGCCAAACCCAGTGCAACTGCGGTCGGGTGTGTGGTTGACCGCAACTTGGAATAATCGACCGCAACTATGCCTGCACCTTGCTGCTCTGTTTTCTTCTACTCTCTTCGTCGCTTCGACCTCCGTGCTTCATCTTACATTCTTTTAATCTGAACCACGAGTATTCAAGACACATTCCTCACAGGTGGATCACAATTAAATGCACGTATGTATTGATCTTGGCATAGTCAGTTCCATGTGATGAAGATTTCCAATATCTCTATTGCCCAACAATTGTTTTATATATAGCCTTTTGGATGGTGAGATGTGAATGTCCCTAGAAGACGAGACATTGTGTTGTCTAGTACTGTTGGTACATATTGGTGCATCATCCCCTTCTTTTCTTTTCTGTCTTTAATAGAAAGAGTGCTGACATGTTGCTAGTAGATTTTACTGAAACCTTTTTCAGTTTTAACATTTTTCATTGAAATATGTATGTATTTCTGTCTACCTAAATCTTAATAAATGCTATCCCTGAGAAAGTATCACCATTTTTATTCAAAGAATACATTTACTTTTTGTTTGTTATTGTTTAGTTATAACTACAGTTGCGGCGTAACTTCCTACAGGTTGATGTTGATGGCAATGGCACCATTGATTATATTGAATTCATAACCGCAACGATGCATATGAATAGAATGGAAAGGGAAGATCGATTATATAAGGCTTTTTTGTATTTTGACAAAGACCACAGCGGGTAATTTCTTTTTGAATAATCTCCATCATATTGGTTATTCTTTAATTTTCATTAAATTCTAAAGTTATTCCTTTTCTGTAGATACATCACAATGGAAGAACTAAAACAAGCTCTCGAGCAATATAATTTTGGCGATGAAGAGAAGATAAAGGAAATAATTGCAGAAGTTGATGTTGACCATGTAAGTTTAATCTACTTAAAATTTCATTTACCACGTTATTTAAAGTTCAATATACATTTCTTAGACTGCTCGAGTGTTGGGAACGTAAATATAAATTTGAAAGAAAGTACCATCTTGATGAATTATTTGTCGTTTATTGTAGTTCTATCTGTTAGAAAATATATTTTATTACCTAAGATAGAATGTGTTAGTATCCTAGCAGTATTGCAACCTGTATAGACTGCACGCTGGTTGGTGCTATTTCTGACTGCAAGATCCTTATTGGATGCAACTATTTATATGTATCTAACTAATCTCATCTGCACGTTCCATGCATATGATAAACAAATTTAATAAATTGATTTGTTAATCTATCAATGAATCAAGTTTGTATGGTTGCAATGGCATAGGCTTATATTATTATTTCTTAATGACTTTAAGCCTTCAAAAAGAACCATCAACACTAAAACTCTACATGAGATTCACTCAAATATTACAAATATAAAATACTGAATAACAATATGAGATATTTCAGTACGATTTAATATCATACATGTCATCAATATAAAGTTTTTTGTCATTAGAAGTTGTTGATGGTAATATTTCAAATTTTATATATTAAAAATGATTTATTCATGGTTGTTGTTTATTTACAAAATATAACATTATATGTTAGTTACAATAAACATTTTACTTAATATTAAATCAAATATTGTTTTCATGTTAAGTTGACAAAGTATATAGAGCAATCAACTTCCTACATTTTTTTAATTTTTTATAATCAAATAAACTATTCCTTTTTCAAGTCCATTTATAGTTAATCCTAAAATTCATAGTGCGACTTCAGAAATAATGGTACAATGATGATAGTAGTGCTAGTTGGAAAATTTTGATGCATCTATGAGCTGATCTATTTTCCTCGGTAAATTTCTGGGTACTCCAACTTGACTATTCATATTATTTGAAATCTCAAACATTGAAGGGCCCTTCATTCCTGGGCTACAGTCGTCATTAGTCAAGTTGCTTCTTCATTGATAAGTGAAATTATGAAATAGTGCAGGTGTGAATTGTACAGAAAATTAGTAGGTACAACTTTTTCATAATAAATCGATGAAGTTGGACCATAAAGTTATTGATTCTGATTCTGGACTGAAAGATTTAAGTGATGATTTGACTTTACAATGGAATATCTTGAACAATTTGATTTTAGAATGGAGTATCTTGAACAATACTTGCTTAAAACTTGCCCAAATATGAAATTATGACATGGTTCAATGGGTATATATTCTTTCAAAAAAAAGAAGAATTTGGAAGCAAACTCCTCTAAAATCTACTTTTCAAACTGTCCAGTTTCAGGTGCATCGCTCTTCCTAATTATCTGTTTTTCATGTTTCAGGACGGAAGAATTAACTATGATGAGTTTGCGGCCATGATGAGAAAAAACAACCAACAGATGGTTCCAATTCCGAGGGCTTGAATAACAGTTAAATCAGAGATGCAAATCCATGTAAACAACATTCTTTTTTTTTCTCAAAAGCGTAGGCAGCCTTTATTCTGGATTCTTATTTGGAAACAGAATCATATTTACTAGGGAGATGTGAAATACAAAAGGAGTTAAACAATGTTTAGAGGAATATTTTGCGAAGAGTGTTGTTGTACACCATTTTGTGTGACTGATAGAGATTTTAAGAGAAGAGGGGGGGGGGAGGGGGGGGGGGGGATAGATTGATATAGGTATGTCATTGTTGGATACTGTTGGTTATGTCATTGTTGTATACTCTGTTCAATTCATTATTTGTCCTTTTCCCCTTCCCAAGTTTATGAATTGAAACAAGTTGCCTACTTTTGCTCAGCTGATATTATCGCCGTTCAACCATGTTGTTCTCTGTTGTGTATGATGCTGGAAGTTATGAAATTAGGATGTGAAAATTGTTGAACAGGGTAGTTGTTAGGTTTATGTCTTGCATACACATAATCAATGAGAAGACAATGAAGCGAAAAGAGAATTTGAAGCAACGATTGAAGAAGAAGAGAAGCCAGACGGCAACCAGAAGAGTATGTGCAGTCGATTGCTATGTGCTATGGATTGGATTGTCACAATGCAGTCGACTGCCCATATGGGATAGTCGACCGCATTACAAGCAGGCAATGGGTTTGGGCTGAAACTTGAGGATTCATTTGAAGATTGATTATTCTCCAAGTTAGATTGTACGACTTTTAACGTATAGTTATATCTTCAGTATACATCAGATGGTTATTGTATAAGTATAGCAAATTAGAGTTTCTCTAGATCTCTATATAATCAATGTAACGACTCAAAGAACGATAAGATTTTATTGTGTGCCGAATAGAATAAGATAGTACTTCATCTCTTCATTGTAAACAACAAGTAGTTCTAGTTAGGCTTGAGAGAGGGTCGTGGTGAGAGTTATAACTCTTGCATTTTTTCTAATTGAATAACATCTTGGTTCTTTCTCCTCCGGATTAGGCGAAAGCCAAACCGGGACAATTCTTGTGTGCTTTGTGCGATTGGTGTGATCTACTATTTTGCTTGGTGGTTTGTTAATTGACTCGTGTTGTTTAACTTAGCAGATTCGATCTGAAATTTCCTAATAGTAGTAAGGTTTCAGTTTGGATTGAAGAAGCTCCTTTACCTTGTATAGTATAAATGAAATTTCGTTCTAGTGCGTAAGATCGTTGAATAAAGTGTTGCTGCTTAGTATCCTGTTGACTTTGATGAGGCATGCTATCACTTTAGGGGATTTTTGTTGGGATGGGGTGTCTACAAACACACCGGTGGTAGCGCAGCGGAACTAATTAGAACAGTGAGGAAATCGAAGTAGATGAGACGAGCCAATGAACACCCAAGCAAATAGATCTACCAATCAAACACAAACACAACGAGGATTTATTCCGGTTATCTTTCGCTTAATCCGGACGAAAAATATAGGAAGATATAATATTCAACTAAAAGAGATTATAAGGAGTTAATGATTTACTCAATATAAAGAATTAAACTCACTTACCAAGAACTATCTCTCTCTCAAGCCTTTCTTTGATGGAGAAAATATCAATGAAGTACTTCTCACTCTCATATTGGAGGAGATTACAATATATAGAAGAAGAATAGAGAGAATCCGAGGTTAATATTGATTCTCAGTCATCCGATAAATCCTGTAGAAGAAGTAACTGAATATGAGCCGTACGATCTGACATGGAGTTGAAGATTGGGCTGAAACTACCTAACAAAATGAGGCCCAAAAAGAACAAGGCACCGCACACGGTCGACCGTCCACTATGATTGGTCGACCGACCTCCTCTCGGACAAAACCTGTACAACTGCGGTCGGATGTGTGGTCGACCGTCTCCCAGGACAGTCGACCGTCCTCTTCCTGGCTACTGATATTGCTGTTTTATCTTCTACTCTCTTCGACATTTCGACCTCCGTGCTTCATCGTACCTTCTTCTAATCAGAACCACGAGTATTCAAGGCAAAATCTTAACAATCTCCATCTTGGATTGCATACAAGTATTATCAACATCATGTGATTACTCATCTCCAAACTCTAATGAACTCCACTTGCAAAAATACTTAAAACAGTAGTTTCTTCTACTACATGAACAAATATCTACCCAATCTCATTGATCAGTATACCTTCTCAAGGACACACCTCAGTAGGCATTATCACGGAGTTGCCAACCTCCGTACAAACTCCACCTACATCAAGACACTCTCCACCTCTCGACGATATTCGAACGTCTTGGTCTTGAATTAATGATGCTAGTTGTAGCAAACTAGATGAACTTGCGGGAATAACGTGAAAAGAAGTAATGACACCTGTACAGGTATTTCGGATTCCCCAAAGCTTCTAGAGATTGTTTTGGCTTGGCCCAACCACTCTCATACTTCTAATCACCTTTCGACGAACCTAAAAAACAGACGAAACTCCATATCGAGCTGTGTACCTGCAACCCTATGCATCAAGAGTTCTCAAGGAAATCAGATTTCGTTTAAGCAGAGGAATATGCAAAACTTCCCTTAGAGTGAACATGTTTAGACCTGACATCTTCAACTCAACTGTCCCCTCACCTACTACTTCACAAATCTTCCCAGTTTCAGTTCTCACACAACTCCCTATAGTAGAATTATAGTAGAAAACAATTTCCGCTCGGAGCAAATATGAGAAGAACTCCCTGATTCAAGAAACTAACTAGAATCCACTTCTAAAGAATTTGAAACAAGAAGACACGAATCACTTGAATCACAAGCACTAATCACATATGCAGTGGATTTTTCATCATTTGCGCTCTTCTGATTCTGCAATTTCCAACAATCTTTCTTGATATGCACTGACCTCTTGCAATATCGGCAACGGATTGAATCCTTTTGCATAGCACTTTGTCTTCCACCTGAAGAATCATCCACTGCTAGATAACTTGGAGTAGACGATGATTTTTGTGTCTCATTCCTAAGTTGATTTTCCTTCAATGCTTTGATTACACCATTTATTGTAATATTCTCCTTGGAAGATTTACCGTGTAGCATGGTAGTGATCAAATGCTCGTACGAATTTGACAGTGAATATATCAAGTTGAAAGCTTTATCTTTCTCACTCACATCAGCGTTTATCGCCTTGAGTTTCGATAGAACCTTGTTAGACTCTGTGAAGTGTTCTTTACCTTCCTTCTTTGAGAAATAGAATAACTTTCTCATCCAATGCACCCGATCTAATAATGACGAACCAGAGTAGTTAGCTATGAGTTTTTCCTACAAACTCGTCGCAATAGTTTGTTCAACAAACTTGCACTTGGCCTCATCCGCAATGATAGTCAGATTAGACTTATGGCTCTTTCACAAATATCATCCCAAACATCCTCCTTCATATCGGATGGCTTTTCCTTCTTCTATCAGGCTAACTGCAGACGTTCTTAAATTAGGACATTATACATGTCTACCTTCCAAAGATTGAAGTTGATCTTTTCATTAAGTGCTTGATCTTCAAAAGATTGTGACCTATCATCTTAACTAAGGGACTTGGAAATATGAAGCTCTGATACCACTTTGTTGGGATGAGGTGTCCACAAACACACCGGTGGTGCCGTGGCAGAACTGATTAGAGCATTGAGGAAGTCGAAGTAGATGAGACGAGCCAATGAACACCCAAGCAAATAAATCTACCAATCCAATACAAACACAACGAGGATTTATCCTGGTTAGCTTTCGCTTATCCTGACGGAAAATATAGGAAGATATAATATTCAACTAGAAGAGATTACAAGGAGTTAATGATTCACTCAATACAAGGAATTAAACTCCCTCACCAAGAACTATCTTTCTCTCAAGTCTCTCTTTGCAATGGAGAAAATATCAATGAAGTACTTCTCACTCTCATAATGGAGGAGATTACAATATATAGAAGAAGAATAGAGAAAACCCTAGGTTAATCTTGATTCTCAGTCGTCCGATATATCCTGTAGAAGAAGTAACTAAATATGAGCCGTACAATCTGACTTGGAGTTGAAGATTGGGCTGAAACGACCTAACAAAACGAAACGACCTAATAAAACAAGGCAAAAAAAGAACACAACGCCGTGCACGGTCGACCGTCCACCAAGACCGGTCGACCGACCTCCTCTCAGCCAAAACCTTGTACAACTGTGGTCGGGTGTGCGGTCGACCATCTCCTAGGACAGTTGACCGTCCCTCTTCCTGACTGCTGATGTTGCTGTTTTCTCTTCTATTCTCTTCGACGCTTCAACCTCCGTGCTTCCTCATACATTCTTCTAATCTGAACCAGGAGTATTCAAGACATAATCCTAACAGTTTTGTCTTTATTCTGGATTGTTTTTTGTATTTTTGATGATTGATTTTGTTGTTTTCTTCCGGTTAATTGAATTTGAATGAGGTTGACATTGTTCGTGATAGAATGACATGTGAAATTGGCCCAAAATATCGAAAAGATGTTAACACAAATAGTCTAGAGGGCCTAGAGGAGGAAAAATGCACAAAGTAGATAAGGACATATTTAAAGGCCTTAAGAGCATCCACACTCGTTTCTTATTTTTTCATTTTTCTCATATTTTGGCAAAAAAATGCACTGCACTCGTTTCTCATTTTGCAAAATTATGAGAATTGGTGAACAGTACTGTCTCAAATTTGAGAACGGATTTGGCAATCACCAAAATCATGTTTCTTCCCTTTAATTTTTTAATTTTTAAAATGATTCAGACGAAACATGTTGTTTTGTCCAATATTTTTTAATGTTTTTTGAATGTTTTTAAAACGATTGGATGGAACATGATGTCCCGTCTTAAGAAATTAGAATTAAAAAAAAGCATCAGACGGTACATGTTGTCCCGTCTGACACCATTTTTTACTTGTATGGGACAACATGTCTCGTCCCATTTAAACCATGGTTTAAGTCTTAAGTTAATGGAATAAGCACTAATTTAATCACTAAGGACCAGTTAATCACTAACTGTTGACCCAAGTTTGGTGTGCACAAATGTATTATTAAAGACTAATATTCTTCAATTGAGATATACAGGTTTTACAGGAAATCTGAATTCAAAATAAAAAGCCAAAAAGATTTGAAATCAAGCAAACGAAGAAAGTATCAAAGAAGATTGTAGATATCAAGAAGAATTCAACTCAAGAAACATGTGCTTTAAATCCTCAAGGAAGCTAGCAAATATTGTATATTTATTTCTGTTTATGTGAAGAAATATCATGTAAAGAATCGTTGTTTGGATAATCAGTTATGGAAAGAATATAAAGTGGATTCACCAAATAAATATCAAAACTGCATGCTAGAGGTCGACTGTCACACAGTCGACTATACATTATAGAGTAAACATGAGTCAGTCAACCGACCATCTCTCGACCTTTGGGCTAAAGATGGACGGTCGACTGCTCAAACAATGCGGGCGACCGTACTCTTGCAGATTTGACTATTTTGAAAATATCTTTTCATTTTATGGAAAGATGCCATCATTTGCTCTATAAATAGAGGTAAATTCACTGAGTATTCTTCATCCCTTCCAACAATTATTCTTCTGAAACTTACTATTCAATCAATGAATCGAGTGTGTAAGCTTTTATTGTTTTCTTAATCAAAATCAATATAGATCTTGCTTGTTTTTTCTTTTCTTCCACTTCGGTGAGTGCACGTGGCTTATCATAGAAGTCCTGTGGGTGTAATAGGACTCGCCTGAATTTCGAGAATCACTGTACGAAGTTTTATGTATAGTGGAATGCTTGTGGCGGAGAATTGCTACAAGTAGGTGGTGTGGACGTAGACGGGGGGAGGGGGGGGGGGGGGTCGAACCACGCTATATTGTTGTGTCTTGTGTGCTTACTCTGTTTGCTTTCTCTAACTCTATCTCTTTGCTTTATGCATTTATTTTAAGTTTTTAATTTCCGCACAATAACCCTATTTACCTCCTTAGGGTGATTTACAGTGGTGTCAGAGAGAGATGCTCATTAATAGCTTAAAAGCTAAGAGCAAAAGGTTCAATGGCCGAAATTCCTCCTCCCGAAGGCTTGTACACATCGGAGTCATCCAACTTAATTGAAACAAGTCTGATACGTTCACCTTATTTTGATGAAAAATGCTATGATATTTGGAAAGTTTGTATGTCTCACTTTTTGCAGATGCATGGAGAAGAAGTATGGAAGGTTTGTGTAAACCATGTAGATATCTCTGTCAGTGATGGAAAGAGGACCTTCACAACAGCTGAACTCTCATTGAAAACTGCAAGCTCCAAAGCTATGACAGCACTTTATGCATGTTTGAATAATGAAGAGTTGATGCGATGTGGGTGAAACTACAAAACAACCTATGAAATCAGGAACAATATGTTAAAATGTCATGAAGGAACTGCATCTGAGGTAAAGGCCAAAGTTACTTTATGTTTTTATAAGTTTGATGTTATTCGTATGATTCCGGGAGAGAACGTAGATCAGATGTTAGCCCACTTTGATATTATCGCACATGAACTTGAGAGATTAGGTAAGGGGTTAGATGATGACCGAAAGATCGGAAAGCTCATAAGCTGTCTCACACCTGAATGAGACAAAAGCTGCTGCAATGAGGGAGACGCTTGAAGAGAAATAATTCGACTACTACACATTTTAGGGCAAATTGAAGACATCAGATGGAGATGGCAGAAACAAAGAGGTACCTACAGAATATTGAGATTATTCCCAAAACTGAAGAGAAGACTATTGTCTTGAAAGCGGCAACTTCACGGCCATCAAAATTAGAGTCAGATCATGAAGAATCTGACGAAGAAATAGCGCTGCTAACTAAACAGTTTAGTAAGTACCTCAAACACAAAAATATGGCAAGTCTCAAGAAGGAAGAGACAAAGACAAGGAGGATGTGTGTTACAAATGCAAGAAGGAAGGACACATCTGCGCAAACTGTCCTCTCTATAGGAACAAAGCTCATTACTCAAATTTAGGATTCAGAAAGAAGGCATTAAAAGCAACATGGCTCGATTCAGACTCGAGTGATGAAGAGTGAGGACTCAATGAATTCGGATGCATGGCTCTGGGAGATGGTGATGTGCAATCACCACTTCAAGAAGAGGTAATCGAAGAACTCACCTATGATGAACTATTAGATATATGTAATGACTTAAAAGATTATGCAAAGAAACTAAGTCGTGAGTTAAAATAATATAAGCAAATATCTAATTAATCACATGACTCCTGTATTGAAAAAAAACCGAAAGATGCAAACATGTTGATTATGTAAAAATTCAAGTCACTTAGAAATGATCATGATTTATTGATAAAGGAAAATGAATGTCTAAGACAACAGATTCAAAAGTCTGTGGAAATAAATAATGAAAACCTAAAAGACTTTCATGAGAAATCTGCCTATATCGCTAAGCTCATTGAAAATTTAAATGAATGCAAAAGAAAATTTGACAAGGTAGTGGAAGGTTGTAAAAAAGCACTTGAACAAAATAGACAACTTGATGCTACTCTAGTTCTTCGTTGGAACACTAAAGACGATATTAAAACTAGTAAAATACTTTGTGGTAGAATAATTGAGCTCGAAAAAGCTATTGTAAAATACGAAGGGCCCAATTTTTTTATGACAAGGAATTCAAGATCATTTTATGATAATCGAGGACTTGGTTACAACGAACCACTACAATGTCAAACTACTAAGAAATCTTGTCATACACTTATGCATAGCCATCCAAACAAACACAAATCAAGGCATAGCTATTCAAATGTGCAAGAGTCGAGGCATAATCGAATTACTTGTCACTATTGCTGTAAATTAGGGCATATTTCTTATAATTGTACTTTAAAAAGAAATACTAATCTTGTTTTGGTGAGAAAGAATGCAAGTGCAGGAACAGTACCAATTTGAGCACCCAAAATTACACCTACTAATTTCAATGTAGGTGCTCCAACTCACAAAATCTAAAGATCGGTGGTACATTGATAGTGAATGCTCAAATCATATGACTGGTGATAACAAATAGTTTGCATCACTATTAAGGAAAAGGGGAAGGACATCATCTTTGGAGATTATAGCATCGGTCAAAGAATTGGTAAGGTAAAATAAACTTTGGTTCATCATGCTTCATTGATGATGTAGTTTTGGTAAGCGGCCTAAAACACAATTTACTTTGCGTATATCAATTATGTGATAAAGGTTATACAGTTACTTTGGATAAAAATGCATGCACGGTATTAAATAGTAATGACTTTTGTTTACTTTTTGCTAATAGATGCAATAATGTTTATATCATCAATTCTAATGAATTAGCACAGGAAAATATGAGATGCTTTGTAGCTAGTAACGATGATGATTGGTTATGGCATCGGCGGCTTGGACACACGACAATGGACAACCTTAACAAATTAGTAAATAAAGAACTTGTTTGTGGAATTACCAAAATCAAGTTTGAGAAGGATAAACCTCATGACTCATGCCAATTCGGTAAGCAGACTAAAAGTTCTTACAAGCTCAAGAAAATGGTATCAACCTCAAGACCTCTTGAACTTTTGCTCATGCACCTTTTTGTATCATCACGAACACGTAGTAATGGAGGAGCATGATATGCTTTAGATGACTACAGTAGATTTACTTAGGTTGTTTTTTTATCACAAAAAGATGATACTCCTTATATCTTTAAAAAATTCTGTCGAAGAGTTGGAATTGAGAAAAGTCTTACCATAGTAACTATTTGTAGTGACCATGGTGGGGAATTTCAAAATGATTTCTTCATGTCATTTTGTGATGAAAAAAGATTAAAACATGAGTTCGCGTGTCCCCGCACTCCCCAACAGAATGAGGTTGTTCAAAGAAAAAAAAATGATCTCTTTAAGAAATGGTCCGCACCATGCTTAGCGAAAACGATCTGCCTAAATTCTTTTGTGTGGAAGCTATCAACATAGCATGTTATATAATTAACCAAGTGATTATTCGAAAATATCTTAAGAAAACACCTTTTGAACTATATTATGGAAAACTTCCAAACTTAAGTTATTTTCGTGTATTTGGATATAAAGTTTTTATCTTTAATACATTTGATAACCTGAAAAAAATTGAACGTAAAAGTGATGAAGGCATCTTCTTAGGATATTCTCTAAGGAGCAAAGCATTTCATGTTTCTAATAAAAGAAGACGGACTATACAAGAATCAATTGATGTTATATTTTTTGAGACTAATCATCTCGCAAGAGAGACATTACATATTCGCATTGAGAAAAGACAAGTACACATCGAAAACAAATCACAAGAGGACTATCAAATAAACTCAACTCATCTAGACGAATCCTCATCACAACAATTGATCAAGCCAAGTACACATGAACACTAGATGGAAGATTTGCCACAACTTGATCCAATGGAAGATGATCACCATCCTACCCACTCAAACTCAAAGCATCGAAAAATGCCTATTTTGAAAAATCATGGCTTGTCATTTCTCAGATTTCATACGAAGTGACATGTCAAAGGGGGTAACTACTCGAACTCAAGCAAAGAATTTTATATGTTTTTCTGCATTTGTGTTCCTACTTGAACCTAAAAATATTAAGGAGGCCCTACAAGACAATGAATGGATCATTACCATGCAAGAAGAACTTAATTAATTTGAAAGGAACCAAGTATGCAGACTTGTACCTAGACCCCGTAGTAGAACCGTTCTTGGAACAAAACTAGTGTTTAGGAACAAGCTTGACAAATTGGTACTATTGTTAGAAATAAGGCCTATCTTGTTGCTCAAGGCTATAAAAAACAAGAAGGTATTGATTTTGATGAAACTTTTGCTCCTGTTGCACGGCTTGAAGCCATTCGTATTTTACTTGCCTTTGCATCCTACATGGATTTCACCCTTTTTCAAATGGATGTTAAAAACGCTTTTTTAAATGGTTTATTTTTAAAAAGGTTTATGTTGAATAACCATCAGGGTTCACTAACCCGATACACCCAAATCATGTATTTCGTCTTGATAAAGCATTACATGGTTTGAAGCAAGCACTTCATGCTTGGTATGAGCGACTCAGCTCATTTCTCATTCACATGGGTTTTTCCAAAGGGAAAGTAGTCACTAAACTTTTTATCAAACATCACTATAAAGATATTTTGATTGTTCAAATTTATGTTGATGATATTATTTTGGTTCTACTAATGAAAATATATACAAAGAATTTTCCAAGCAAATGCAGGATGAATTTGAAATGAGTATGATGGGAGAACTAAACTACTTCCTCGGTCTTCAAGTACAACAACGAAAAAATGGTATCTTTATCAACCATCTAAATATGAAAAAGAACTTGTCAAAAAGTTTTCACTAGATAGTGCAAATACATACAAAACACCCATGGCCACTACTAAACTCTCCAAAGATGAATCCAGTAACAATGTTGATATTTCTTCCTATTGTGGTATGGTTGGTAGCTTACTTTATATTACTGCATCTCGTCCAGATATAATGTTTAGTGTTTGTTTAAGTGCACATTTTCAATCGTGTCCAAAAGAATCACATTTGGTTGCAGTTAAGCGTATCATTCGATATCTTAAAGGTACCCCAAATGTGGGCCTGTGGTACACGAAAAATATAAAATTTTCTCTTGTAGGGTATTCAGATGCCGACTATGCAAGGAGTCTAACTGATATAAAAAGCACTAGTGGCACTTGCCACTTCTTGGGAAACTGTCTCGTCTCATGAGCATCTAAAAAATAAAACTCAGTAATTTTGTCCACCGCTAAAGCCGAATATATAGCCGTCGGGTCTTGTTGTGCACATGTACTATGGGTGAAACATACACTCGAAGACTATAAGGTATTCTTCGATCACATCCCCATTAAATGCGATAATACTAGCACTGTTCATATGACTAAAAATTCTGATCAACACAGTCGCACAAGGCATGTAGAAATTATGTAACCCCCGTTCCCGTTTATACAGATTTTTATTTCTCTTTTATTCGTATTCTTGTATTCCAATTTTCTTATAAATTGTTTCTTTAAATTCTGTTATGTACATCTCATATTTGATCGATCCCAAGCCCGTATATAAATTCTTCAATTCTCTTGAACCCAAAATCTTATTTTATTCTACAATTTTATGCTTCTTTTCGCATGATTTTATATTTTGGCAAAATCATATTTTATTCCTTCTCTTTGAATTATTGGTTACCTTTTCAAAGCCCAGTCCAAACCCAAACACTAATCATATTCCATTCTACAATATTTCCCTTGATTATCCATTATTTTGTCAAAGCCCAATTTTAATCATATTATTGTTACTATTGTTTGATCTCGTTTTGTGAAGCCTAACAAATATTACTGGATTTATTATTTTTATTGTTTTTATTTGAACCCCAATGTCATCATATTGTTAATTTCTTAATTGAATTCGAGCTAGTTAATCCAAGCCCACACTTTTAAACAAATACTAGCCCAAACCTGTTAACCCACTACCTAAATCCTACCAGAAAATCCCCCACCCAAACTGTATAACTCCCCCATTATCTCCACTAAATCATAACAATCCTGTAACCCCACAACCCCATGATCTGATCGTTAACTAATTTCCCACTAATTACTCCATTACAAATCTCCATAATTAACTAACCTAATTATCATCTAATTTTTCACCCCGCCGCCTAATCTCCTTCTCCCATGTTTGAATTCAAAACCCAACCCCTGTAGCACCCTTATCCCCATCATCAGCCCTCGCCCCCAGCACCACTGACTGCAACCATCTCTGATCACCGTCGCCCCTTTGCCATCTTCACGTGCATCAGCCGCCTCTCTCTCTTCTTCTCTTTTTTTCTTCGCTTTCTTCTTCGTTTTTCGCAAACCAACCGAGCACCACCGACTGCCTTGTCTTCAAGCACCATCGCAAGTCGTAGCCCCGGCATCGCCCCTACCTCGCATCTCAATGCTCCTCCTCCTCAGCCCCCGCCATTGCTACAGCCTTCTTCCTCGACCTTGCGCAACCACCGCGCAACCTCGTCGGCAGCAACCACCGATGACAGCCACCCCGCCAGTGCTTTACCCCATCACCTCCTTGCCAATACATTGCAACCATCAACTCTCTCCAACCATTGCCGAAGCCTCGAAGCTTCACCTCCACCAGGGCTACCTCGACCCCGCGGCGAGCTGCACCTGAACCCATCTTCGAATACCTCCAGCTGCCTGGCCGGCTTGCTACCCCTGCTCCTTCATCCCTCCACCTTTGCCAACCTTCCTCAGCACCGCAGCGCCACCGACTGCACGACGCCACAATCATCTTCTCCTCGCCAGCGCCTCCTACAACACCACAGTCGCATGCCCTCCATCGAAAACAACTCTCTGACCTTGCCCTGCCATTGCCCTAATCTTCGACCATCTCCTCCAACAAACCAAGCCCTCCTCGTTGCTGCACCACCGAGCGCCCACCTCGCTTCCACCACCAAGTGCCTCTGCTACTGTGTCCGAAACTCCTGCACCGACTGCCCCCTCATCGAAGTCCCTGCCTTGCTGTCCCATGCCGTCAACCTTCGCCATTGTTGCTGTTGTACTTTCTGTTCTTGCTTGGGTCGCCGCTCTCTTACGGTGTGTGGCCACTGCCTCTCTTGGTGTTGCTGCCATCTCTTGTTGTTGTACCGTCATCGCTTGTGTTCTCGTCGTACGTGTAAACATCGTCATAAGGCAAGTATCTTGTACATTTTTATTGTTTCGTATAAGCATTTTATTTGACCTCCCACAATTAGTACTTATATTTGATTATCACATTTGAAAATCGTTACCGTCCATATTCATGAAAAATGTTCTTTATATGTTTCATTTGATTGAACCATCGTATTATTCATGCTTTGTAATCTTTTCATGATTAAATCATTCATTATATATTGAATCAAATCAATCCAGTTGCCTCTGTGATTTGATGCCCATTAAAAGATCGTAAATATCTTTGTGTGCTTCTGCCCTGTTGTTTGTGCTAACTCGTAGTGAGGTTTTGACCTAGTTACACTTTAAATCAATTGGAACTTTATAAATGAGAGTTGTATCCCCTTAATCTAGTTTCGGGAACTTCTGACGGATATGGAACCCGATGTGTAAAGTTCAAGATATACTACTTTTAGTACCGAAATATTTATAATTCCATATTACTATTTTGAAGCATATATTCTCGATTATATACTTAAAATATCATGTTAACATTATTATAAAGTCTTGAAATTTATCAGGATGGTACTAAACATGATTATGAGTCACTTTATAATTTTTATAATTTTTTATAATTATTTTACTGTCGAGTTATATATATAAGAATTTGACCCCGACCTGCTGCCTGAACAGTAGATCCATACAAAAATGACTATTAGACCTAGCTATTGTTTTAATAATGTATCGTGTGAATATGCATAGGATCCGGTAGGGAGTCTAGTTTGTAGAATTCCTGACGGAACTGATTTCGCTTTCCTGTAGCAACGGAAAAGTGAGTTTTTGTACAACAATGTATTGCTATCCAGAACTTGCATTGTTACATTTTTTCATATAAACTTGTTATTTTATATATTTAATGAATTGAACTATGTATATTTCATGTATTGCATATCCCTTGATACATCATTGATCATGTTCTGATACCGTTCCTATTGATAGCATGTCCAAGTTACCGATCATGTTACCGTTTGAGTTTACTGTTCATGTTTAATTATAGTATATACAAGCCGGGGTGATAAAGGGAAAGAAATAGTAGTTGAAAATATAGGAGACTGTACTCGGAAGGGATCCATGTTTCCCGTGTTACATGTTTATCGACCAAGTTACCGACCAAGTTTACCGACCAAGTTACAGACTAAGTTTAACGACCAATTATATAGTCATGAGAAGACCCGAGTACATGACCTATAGAATTCACCACTAGCGTCTAAACGTTCACATGTTTGGATGCATCCGAACCTGTGGTATGAGATGCAGGATGCGTGCATTAGATATGACTGATAAAAGATGGATAGACTTAAGATTAATACTGAGCACATGCATTTTCCTATTTACAACTTATATGATTCCGTTTACAAGTTTCATGATTTCTGTTATATGTTACATTTTTCAATTTACTAGTTACATGGTTCCTGCTTATTAGTCTAGTTCACTTGATCCCTGTTTATATGTTGCATTTTCCCTATACATGACTTGTTTTCTTATGTACATGATTCCTTATTCTTGTTTTCATCTTGCTTGTATTACTTGCTGCCCGTAACTTGCTCTAACGGGTACCATCTATCTTTTTTTGAGTTAATGTTATACAGGTACAGGTGATGGATTACTGAAAGAACTTGGCAAACTACTTACTGCATTGTTTATTCTCGAATTTTTTGTAAGTTCTTATATCCCATATATTGGTTATTGTATTATATTATGTTCATGTGATTATTATTATTGTAATGTTGAGCTTGCTTGTATTGTACAACTTATGGATGATATGAGTTGGTACACTTATATCATTCGTTTGAGCTCAGTTACGTGCCTATGTTTCCATATACTGGGAGGCGTGATAAATTTGCTATCATTTCATCAAAGATCATTTTCAAAAGGGAGATATTGTTCTTGATTATGTTTCTAAAAAATTCCAATTGGCTGATATTTTTACAAAACCATTAGATGAAAATCGTTTTCATTTTTTAAAAGGAGAATTAAATGTCATTAATATGTTGGTTTGATTAATTTTTTCTTATGATGTTTTTTTGTATTTAATTTTTTTTGTTCGGTAGATCGAACGGTTGATTGCCACCCTGTAGAGCGGTACGGTCGACTGCACGGTCGACCTTCCCTCTTACTGTCTCTCCCGCTTGCAGTCACTTCTTTACATTAGTTGGACCAGGCGACCGCACGGTCGACTGGCCCTCACACTGCCATTTATTTACAGGGTTGTCTCACTTTCTTTTTAAGTTGCGGTCGACCGTCTTAGGAACCGGTCGACAGTCCTCTCAACAGAACTGAACCCCAATTTTTTTCTCCCTCTATATGACACATGGGGCCATTTCTATTGGTATTTATACATCTTCTTCTTTCTCTCCTCAGCCTCCACGAAAACCCTAATCCTCTCACTACAACACAAAAGTTATTCGCCGGCGCTTTTTTAGCCATACACCGGCGTTTTTTTACGCCGGTGAATGTTTCACCGTCGTTTCTAAAAATGCCGGTACAAATGCCGCCGAATCGAGCGTCGCGAAAAGATAGGTGCATTCACCGGCGTTTTTTCTGGACACCGGTATATCTTGAAAATACACCGGCGGCCAGACAAACGCCGGTATATGCGAATTTCTGAGTGCGGTTCTTTCCCCCAATATACATTCACCGGCGGTCACATACCGCCGATATATCTTTCACCGGCGTTTGTATAAACGCCGGTGTATGTCCAATATTTACCAGTGGTCAATGAACGCCAGTGTATGATTGTTTCTGTGCGCCCTTATTTCCCTAATTACAATCACCGGTGTGTTATAAAACGCCGGTATATAGATATTCACCGGCGTTTAATGATGCACCGCTATAGATATATGGGTACACCGGCGTGCGTGGAAACGCCCCCCTAACGAAATTTTCAACTAAACAATAAGATACACCGGCGTTCTATGAAACGCCGGTGTATGCCCATTGGTTTTTCCTTCTCCAATTTTTCATTCGATTTCAATTCACAATTTCATTTAAAAAACCTGTAAACTAATTCACAATTGATTCAACCAATTTCAGGCATATTAATGCGCAAATCACAACCAAACACAAGAATTAATTAAGATAATAAAGTTTCACACATAGTCCATTAATCGTCCAAATTCACCGCATAATTAACACAGTGTCATAATTAACAAATACAGTAATTAACATCCTAAATATCTCAACAATTACTTAAAACAACAATCCAGAAGATAACAACAACAAGGACAACGTAACAACAACAACTAGAGTAGGCCGACCACAGATCCATACCCCTCGAGTAGCTTCAGTGTTGATCATCAGAATTTCCTTCATCTGGGTGACCGCTCTATGAAAAAAAAAAAATTTAGTTCAACAGGAAACCAAATATAAGAAAAATAAGAAAAATAAGAAGGGGCTCACATCAAGTGTAGTTTTAAGGAACTGTCATCGTGGAAGGAAACCAAATATAGAAGCCGGAAATGGAAACAAAGAATGGTAAAGAATGAGGATACACCAGGCTAACATAGCGGCATTTTCCTCATCTCTCTCTCATCCCTTCTTTCCCTTCAGCACACGCACACAAAGAGACATCAGCAACAACAGCAAAAGCGACAAGAACAACAATAATAATAAATTATTATAAATGAGATGTCTCTATATGGGTTTCCAGATCTCCACTCGAGCCATCTCTTTCTAATCACAGCCCAATTAAGAATATAGACGACAGCCACTAAACAATCCAGTCACAGCCCAATCAAAATTTGCCATCCTGGATCTTAAATCTTCAGATGCATGAATTCAGTTTCTTTAACAATAAAAAAAAATGAAAATTTCCAGTATCTAAGCATATATGTTTCTCTATTAATTCTTCATCCCAACTAAATCATGATGTTTGTGGCTCCAAAATAAACCTGCACAAGGTTTTTTCAGCCCAATTCTTGTACAGATTTGGAGGATTTTGGTATACAGCCAGCATCCTTAGTTGACAGTGAACCCATTTTGGTAAAAAAAACATGTTAAGATGACAATCAGATGCATGAACTCAGCTTCTTTAACAGTAAAAGAAAATAAAAATTTCCAGTATCTAAGCATATTTGTTTCTCTATTAATTCTTCATCCCAACTAAATCATGACGTTTGTGGCTCCAAAATAAACCTGCACAAGGTTTGTTCAGCCCAATTCTTGTACAGATTTGGAGGATTTTGGTATACATACAGCATCCTTAGTTGACAGTTAACCCATTTTGGTTAAAAAATCATCCTAAGAAGGCAATCAGATGCATGAACTCAGCTTCTTTAACAGTAAAAGAAAATAAAAATTTCCAGTATCTAAGCATATATGTTTCTCTATTAATTCTTCATCCCAACTAAATCATGATGTTTGTGGCTCCAAAATAAACCTGCACAAGGTTTGTTCAGCCCAATTCTTGTACAGATTTGGAGGATTTTGGTATACAGCCAGCATCCTTAGTTGACAGTTAACCCATTTTGGTAAAAAAATCATGCTAAGATGACAATCAGATGCATGAATTCAGCATCTTTGACAGTAAAAGGAAATGAAAATTTCCAGTATCTAAGCATATATGTTTCTCCATTAATTCTTCATCCCAACTAAACCACGATGTTTGTGGCTCCAAAAGAAACCTGCACAAGGTTTGTTCAGCCTAATTCTTGTACAGATTTGGAGGATTTTGGTATACAGCCAGCATCCTTAGTTGACAGTTAACCCATTTTGGTAAAAAAATCATGCTAAGATGACAATCAGATGCATGAACTCAGCTTCTTTAACAGTAAAAGAAAATGAAAATTTCTAGTATCTAAGCAGATATGTTTCTCTATTAATTCTTCATCCCAACTAAATCATGATGTTTGTGGCTCCAAAATAAACCTGCACAAGGTTTTTTCAGCCCAATTCTTGTCCAGATTTGGAGGATTTTGGTATACAGCCAGCATCCTTAGTTGACAGTGAACCCATTTTGGTAAAAAAAACATGCTAAGATGACAATCAGAAGCATGAACTCAGCTTCTTTAACAGTAAAAGAAAATGAAAATTTCCAATATCTAAGCATATATGTTTCTCTATTAATTCTTCATCCTAACTAAATCATGACGTTTGTGGCTCCAAAATAAACCTGCACAAGGTTTGTTCAGCCCAATTCTTGTACAGATTTGGAGGATTTTGGTATACATACAGCATCCTTAGTTGACAGTTAACCCGTTTTGGTTAAAAAATCATCCTAAGAAGGCAATCAGATGCATGAACTCAGTTTCTTTAACAGTAAAAGAAAATGAAAATTTCCATTATCTAAGCATATATGTTTCTCTATTAATTCTTCATCCCAACTAAATCATGATGTTTGTGGCTCCAAAATAAACCTGCACAAGGTTTGTTCAGCCCAATTTTTGTATAGATTTGGAGGATTTTGGTATACAGCCAGCATCCTTAGTTGACAGTTAACCCATTTTGGTTAAAAAATCATGCTAAGATGACAATCAGATGCATGAATTCAGCTTCTTTGACAGTAAAAGAAAATGAAAATTTCCAGTATCTAAGCATATATGTTTCTCCATTAATTCATCATCCCAACTAAATCATGATATTTGTGGCTCCAAAAGAAACCTGCACAAGGTTTGTTCAGCCCAATTCTTGTACAGTTTTGGAGGATTTTGGTATACATACAACATCTTTGGTTGATAGTGAACCCATTTTGGTTAAAAAATCATGCTAAGATGACAATCAGATGCATGAATTCAACTTCTTTGACAGTAAAAGAAAATGAAAATTTCTAGTATCTAAGCATATATGTTTTTCCATTAACTCTTCATCCCAACTAAATCATGATGTTTGTGGCTCCAAAAGAAACATGCACAAGGTTTGTTCAGCCCAATTCTTGTACAGTTTTGGAGGATTTTGGTATACATACAGCATCCTTAGTTGATAGTGAACCCATTTTGGTAAAAAAAACATGCTAAGATGACAATCAGATGCATGAACTCAGCTTCTTTAACAGTAAAAGAAAATGAAAATTTCCCGTATCTAAGCATATATGTTTCTCCATTAATTCTTCATCCCAACTAAATCATGATGTTTGTGGCTCCAAAAGAAACATGCACAAGGTTTGTTCAGCCCAATTCTTGTACAGTTTTGGAGGATTTTGGTATACATACAACATCCTTAGTTGACAGTGAATCCATTTTGGTAAAAAAAACATGCTAAGATGACAATCAGATGCATGAACTCAGCTTCCTTAACAGTAAAAGAAAATGAAAATTTCTAGTATCTAAGCATATATGTTTCTCTATTAATTCTTCATCCCAACTAAATCATGATGTTTGTGGCTCAAAGAAGATTTTAGATCCAGGATGACAAATTTTGATTGGGCTTTGAATGGAGATTCTAGTCATAGATCGATTCTTCGGAGTCCGACTTTCTAAAGGAAATACCATTTGGAAGTATGCGGGTACATGTTTGTTGGATAACCAAAACTCCCATTTTTATTGAAGAAAAATAAGAATAGGGCTCATATCAAGTGTAGTTTTAAGGACCTATGATCGTGGAAGAAAACCAAATATAGAAGCCAGAAAGAGGAATGGTAGAGAATGAGGATACACCAGGCTAACATAGCGGCATTTTCCTGATCTCTCTCTCATCCCTACTTTCTCTTCAGCAAACGCACATAAAGAGACATCAGCAACAACAGCAAGAGCGACAAGAACAACAATAATAATAAATTATTATGAACGAGATGTCTCTATATGGGTTTCCAGATCTCCACTCGAGCCCTCTCTTTCTAATCACAGCCCAATTAAGAACACTTGTTGATAGTCACTAAAAAGTCCAATCACAGCCCAATCAAAATTTGTGATCCTGGATCTAGAAACATATATGCTTAGATACTGCAAAATTTCATTTTCTTTTATTGTTAAAGAAGCTGAATTCATGCATCTGATTGTCATCTTAGCATGATTTTTTAACCAAAATGGGTACACTGTCAACTAAGGATGCTAGCTGTATACCAAAATCCTCCAAATCTGTACAAGAATTGGGCGGAACAAACATGTGTGCAGGTCATAGAATGTCATCTAAGCATGCTATATGCCAAAGTGGGGTTGGTCATAGAATGCATGAACGACACAGTGTTTGTGAGTATGAAGTGGGGTGCAGCTATGATCACTAGTTGGATCACCAAAACTCCCAATTTTATTGAAGAATAATAAGAACAGGGCTCATATCAAGTATAGTTTTACGGAACTGTCATCGTGGAAGGAAACCAATTTAATATAAGAAACCATAAATGGAGCCAGAAAGAGGAATGGTAGAGATGAGGATACACCAGGCTAACATAGCGACATTTTCCTCAACTCTTTCTCATCCCTTCTTTCTCTTCAACACACACACACAGCAAGAGGGGGTTGGTCCATCAATAATAATAGATTATAATAAACGAGATGTCTCTATATGGGTTTCCAGATCTCCACTCGAGCCCTTTCTTTCTAATCACAGCCCAATTAAGAAACATAAACGACAGCCACAATGCAGACTCACAAATACTAAAACATGTCTTTCATGCATTCAAAATTATAATATCTTCAAAATTACGAATTTAAAGACTTACCGGTGAAATTATCCGTGGGTTCCTTGCTATTACCCCAATAAAGGATGAGAATTTACTTGCATTATCACCAACCGGTTGCCCGACACCGTTTTCCTCCACCACAACCCTTTCGTCATTCTTAAGTTTCCATATGCCCGTCATCTTAGTTCGCCCTCAATATTTTTTGACAGTGGGCAGCGTGCTACCCTCCCCCTCTTCTGTTTGACTGCCACTATTATCTAGGATTAACAAACCAACATAATTACAAAAAATTAAAAAAGTGAGATTTGTAACAAATTCAACTACAATGATAGTTTGATGCAAATGACACTAAGCATTGTTTAATGTAAATGACACCAAGCAGTAGTAATTAGAAAGATAATTAAACCAATTATTAAATTCACATACAACATCTTCGGAATTACAAGATATAATATTACAACAAGATTTAAGACACGAAAATTACAGGACATATAATATTGAGCTATGAAAATAAGGTAAACTACAATACGACATCTTCCAATACATCGCCCTCTTCTCCATCCTTGCGGAGCCAAGTCCCGCAAATTCTGCCGTCGGTTGTGTTTACATCAAACATAGGAAACTCAGAAGCATTGTAACTGTCCATGGCTTCACCGTCTTCATCGTTTGAAGTATCGCCCAGTTGGAATACATCTCTTGGTTGCATCTCAAGAGCCACATACGATTTTGGCAGGGTTGGATCTTCAATGTAGAACACTTGTTGCACTTGGGATGGGAACACAAATGGTTCGTGGCTAATGTGTGTACCGATGTGAATCAATTTTGAGTAGTTTACAACTGTGAAACCTAACTTATCCTTGTTATTAGCAAAATTCCTATCAAACTCAGCCCAATCCCCACGAAATAAGACAACACAAAAATGACCAAAATAGTTCAACTCAATGATATCCGTGAGCACTCCATAGTAGTCGAGATCTCCATTTACCGGCCTCGTGTCCGACTTGGAAGCATAACTTCTAGTCTTAGAAGTCACTACCATTCCACTATTTTGAGACTTCAAATTACATTCACGATCTTTAGTACAAAATTTAAAGCCATTGAATATGTATCCTCCGTATCTTTTGGCCATCTTATAGGGACCCTTGGCAAGTACTTATATTTCAGATGACACACCTTCAGGACTCAAAGAATGTACCTATTAATTTTGCGCAAATCGTATCAGCACTATGGATAATGTAGATATAATAAAGATTAAAGTGCATTTTCTTAATTCACCTATATAAGATTCAAACCACTTATCAAATTTTTCATTCATCAACTTGTTTTGTTCACGTGGTGGTAGTCTTTTTGGTCTAGCCCTTCGTTTGATGTCCCTGACAAATTCGCTAAAATACAAGCAATTGAAATAAGAAATAACAAAAGTAAGTTAATATCGAACTCTGCGGTTTTCACTATATTCGATTTAAATTCAAAAGCAACTTACTTTCGAAATGGTTCCACTGATGCATGGTGTTCTAGCACATATCGATGTGCATGTTCCCACGTTAAGTTATCTAGCTCAAATGTATCAACTTTATCAACAGTAGTGCCAGCGGTATCAAAAAGATATTCAGCACCATCAAGATTGGAAATGTCTAGATTTCTCCTTGGTCTAGTCAAAGATGTCTCTACACCCTGTAGATACCTGGAACAAAAATGTGAACACTCCTCTGATAGATATCCCTGAGCTATTGACCCTTCAGGATATGCTCTATTTTTAACATAACCCTTGAGCCGGTATAGGTACCTGAACATGTATAATTAATGAATTAGAGCAAAGTAGAGGATTAAAAGAAATGAGCTTTTGAAAATTCTGTTTTGTAAGATGCATGAATTCTTTTACCTCTCAATGGGGTACATCCACCGATAGTGAACAGGACCGCCGATTCTGGCTTCACCAGCAAGGTGGATTATCAAGTGAATCATTATAGTGAAGAACGATGGCGGAAATATCATCTCCATTTTACTAAGTGTCAATGCTGCCCGCTGCTCCAATTGGTCAATATCTTCAACACAGAGCATTCTTGAGCAAATACCTTTATATATGCTACAAAGATCTTTCAGGACAGTAGTGATTTGCTCACACATTGAAGACCTTAGGGCCACAGGAAGGAGATCCTGCATTAGGACATGCATAACGTCCTTTAGTGCTATATCCAGATAAATTTGCATATGTTGGAAAATCATTGATTGTCCAAGACAACACGATCCAAATAGAAAATGTTTCTTTAGCCACAGCATCATAGGTTGGAACACCCACCCACAATTTCTGAAGTTCATCTATTAACGGTTGTAGGTACACATCTATATCATTTCCAGAACCTTTCGGTTCAGGAACTATCATGGACAAAATAAATGAGGACTACTTCTTGCATTTCCAAGGTGGCAAATTGTATGGTATTAACACAACAGGCCATATGCTGTATGTACTTCTCATTTGCCTAAAAGGGTTGAAACCATCACTAGCTAGTCCAAGTCTCACATTTCGAGGATCTTCCGCAAAATTGGGATATCTTTCATCAAATTTTTTCCAAGATTGAGAATCTGCAGGATGTCTAAGAATCCCATCATTAGTGCGACCTTCAGCATGCCATTTCATATCAGAAGAAGTTTTCGTAGACATAAACAATCTTTGTAGCCTAGGAATCAGAGGAAAGTAACGTAGTATTTTGGCAGGCTTCTTTCTCCTACTTCGCTTAGTAGATCCGCTGGCTTGATCGTCTTGATTTGGTGTTTCTGTCCATTTCGAAGAACCACAGACTTCGCAATTCTCCAGACTTTCCTTACCTCTCGTGAAAAGCATACAGTCATTTGGACATACTGCTATCTTCTCATACCCCAGATCGAAAGAATTTAGGAATTTTTTGATTTTATAGGCTGAGTTTGGAATACAGATTTCTGGAAATGCTTGATTCAACAATTCAAGTAGCATACTGAAGGACTTAGCAGACCACCCGTTTAAACATTTAATCTGAAACAGTCTGACAATGAATGAGAATTCAGAGAATTTGGTGCAATTGCGGTACAGCGGAGTACTAGCATCTTCAAGCAACTTAGCAAAGGATTCTTGCTGTTTATTATTTTCAGGGGCGGGGTCAGGCATTTCCTCGTCCACTCCACCACCAATGTGTAATGTTTCTGTTGACTCATTATGAACTTGGGTTGTTGGATTATTGGTGTGGAAAGAAACATTATGAATCCCCAAGGCGTCTTGCAACAAAGTATGCATCTCATCGGGAACACTTAAGTCTTCGTTCACTAAGGGCTCATCTTCATTTTCTAATACAACCGGACGAACAGGAGCTGACGTATGATTCTTTCCATGACAAAACCACCGTGTGTACCCTTGAAGAAAACCGTTGACAACCAAATGTGTATGTACTACGTCACATGTCCTCAAATTACAATTTGTACACCGGAGGCATGGACAAAGGATTAGGTTGGGATCATGGGAATGTCGTTTGGCAAAGATAATAAAATCTTTAATACCATCACGGTACTCCTTGGATAATCGTGGTTTACTAATCCAAATTCTATCCATTATAACAATAGCACACAATCTGAAATTAAAATTTGACATATTAAATAGTATTGACAGTAAAAGACATTTTGTATATTTAATTTCAACTTTTTTAAAACCATCCCTAGCTGCAAATAAATAAACGATATAAAAATTAACTGTAAAATAAAGAAATCGTGGTTCCAAAAATGTATAAAAAAATAATTAAATCTTAATACAATCTACTCTATTCACATAACCCTAAACTACCTTTGTAGAAATTATCACAACCACCTTACTGACATTTTATCGTACACCTTGTGTTCGAGTCTAATATCGATTCGACTATAGTCTCCCCTGTATTTGGCTTTCCGTTCAAGGAGATAATGATGGTAAAGGGTATTTGCTGAGGAAGAGGAATCGGACGAATAACGAGGGCATCATGCTGTAAATACGGTAACAAGAAGATCTGATGACTCATGAACTATTCTGTTCATGGCTACTAATAATCAGTTACTTATCCCAAAATAATAATAATAATAATAATAATAATAATAAACCTGCACAAAAGAAACTAATATGGCTACTAATATGTTGCTCTATTAATTCTTCATCCCAGCTAAATCATTGATGTTTGTAGCTCCAAAAGAAACCTGCACAAGGTATGTTCAGCCCAATTCTTGTACATATTTGGAGGATTTTGGTATACAGCTAGCATCCTTAGATGACAATCAGATGCATGAATTCAGCTTCTTTAACAGTAAAAGAAAATGAAAATTTCCAGTATCTAAGCATATATGTTTCTCCATTAATTCTTCATCCCAACTAAATCATGATGTTTGTGGCTCCAAAAGAAACCTGCATAAGGTTTGTTCAGCCCAATTCTTGTACAGTTTTGGAGGATTTTGGTATACATACAACATCCTTAGTTGACAGTGAACCCATTTTGGTAAAAAAATCATGCTAAGATGACAATCAGATGCATGCGATCAATTTCTTTAACAGTAAAAGGAAATAAAAATTTCCAGTATCTAAGCATATATGTTTGTCTATTAATTCTTCATCCCAACTAAACCATTGATGTTTGTGGCTCCAAAATAAACATGCACAAGGTTTGTTCTGCCCAATTCTTGTACAGATTTGGAGGATTTTGGTATACAACCAGCATCCTTGTTGACAGTGAACCCATTTTGGTAAAAAAAATCGTGCTAAGATGACAATCAGATGCATGCGATCAGTTTCTTTAACAGTAAAAGCAAAATGAAAATTTCCAGTATCTAAGCATATATGTTTCTCTATTAATTCTTCATCCCAACTAAAATCATGATGTTTGTGGCTCCAAAATAAACCTGCACAAGGTTTGTTCAGCCCAATTCTTGTACAGATTTGGAGGATTTTGGTATATAGTCAGCATCCTTAGTTGACAGTTAACCCATTTTGGTAAAAAAATCATGCTAAGATGCCAATCAGATGCATGAATTCAGCATTTTTGACAGTGAAAAGGAGAGAAATCAAGAGAAATTACCGAAGATTGAGAGGGAGGTGACGAGCGGTGGCATAGGAGATAGAGAGAGAGCGGGGCGACGAGCGGTGGTTTTCGATCGCAAATTCACCGCGAAATAGAGAGAGGGAGGAGGAAAATCGAATTGGGCTATGGAAGATGACGAAGGGACGGAGGCGAAGCGCGAGAAATAGAGAGAGGGAGGAGGGAAAACGAAGGCGGCGAAATTAGGTTTGGAAAATTAGCGAGCGAAATGTTAGGGTTCGCAAGGATTTATCTCAGCTAATTCACCGGCGTTTGAAATTACAAACGCCGGTGAATGTATCTATATATTCCCCGGTGTGTGTTATTACAACGCCGGTGAATAATACCATTCATCGGCGTTTCAAAATAAAACGTCAGTGAATATCATGAATCCCCGACGTTTTATATAGGCCGCCGGTGTATAACCATCCAATCTGGCGTCCCATTCCTGGTCACTCCCTACCCCGGTGCGAATGGTAAAACGCCGAGGAATATACGCCGGTAAATCGCACATGTGTTGTAGTGTCTTCTCTAAACCCATCATATCTACTTCGAATTTTTGATCATTCTACCCCAAACTTTGTGAAATTTCCTCCCTTCATTTGCTCTCAATAACATCCAATGGTCAATCTTCCAAATCTAAGGGTAAGAAATCCATGTATACTACTTCTAAATTAATTTCTAGGGAAGGGATCGTTTTTCGCAATAATGTTTGTGCTGATCTATATTTCCATACTCTTTTCAAAGCTCATGTTGTACCCAATCATTTAATTGATCTTGGTTCCTTAGGAGGCCAATTTAGTAACATGGTTAGAATTCTCCGAGAATTTGGGTGGGAATCTTATCTAACCACTCGTAGTACCCACTCCGATTCTCTCACCCATCAATTTTATGCAAATCTAGACAGTATTAAGGACAATGACCTTACACTCTCTTCAATTATTCTTGGTAAACATGTTCAAATCACCCCGACTATCTTCGTTCCCGGTATAACATTCCTGAGAGTGAGTGAGTTTGAGGCCTATAATATTTATTTTAACTCTCTTGAATATAAATCGGGCCATGATAAGAATACTGTCAAATCCATCATCATTAAACCCGACTCCCTCACCATTGCTTGGTCTAAACCTACCGATTTCATGGATGACGCCCATGTCTTAACAAACTTGTTAATGCAAATTTTTGTCCCAAAGGGAATGATTAAACTGAAATTCGGGTTGATCAGTCGTACTTTATCTTTCTTATTTTGGGTGAATACAAATCTAATTTTGCCACCTTTATTATCCAGACCCTGAATTATGCCTCTTCTCGTAATTGTACCCTTCCTTTTAGTACTCTCATCTATAACCTTGCTTTTGATTCCCGCATTACCGTTGGCAATTTCCTTCTTAGCAAAGCTCCCATGTTGATTCTTCCTCAACAAATGAGTATTGATGTCCCGTTCATTCAACGGGCTCGCCGCTGTCAAGCCAAACAAAATTGCCAAGCTCACCACGTATCCTCTTCCTCCTCTTCTCAACACCGTGAGAATCCCTTCACTCCTATGACCAATGCCCAATTTGAACAACATCAAGCAAATGTTTATGAGTACTATTTAAGCATCGCGGGGCTTATCCAAAACCCGGATGATTGGGAACCCATCCCTCCTCCTTTCTCGCACTCCGCCGACGATGAAGGAAACGACGAAGATGACGACGACGACGAGGAATAAGCCTCTTTCGATGTGTACAAAAAAGGGAGAAGACTAGAATTAGAATATAATTTGCTTAATGTACTTTCCAATGAATTTAGTTTGAATTTAGTTGATCAATGTATTTTGTACTCGGTCTCAACCTATAATACCATGTAGACATATCTCTGTATATCAAGTATTTCGTGATGGCCGGTATCACGTAAGTGGATTCCTCTACTAGTATGTACCAAATTGTAATAGTTTGACCACTAGCTTGCAATGAAATGTTTTTTTGTAAGTCCCCTTTATGTACATATATCTCCCCTATTTTTCAAATGAATTTGTGATTAATATATTGTGTGCATGTTTTCATGCATATTTTTGTTTTTATGCATATATGATACATCATGAGCACACACTGAGTTAAATCATAAGGGCATGAATTAAGAAGGAGTATTATATTGAGGGGGAGTATTTGATTTTAAATTCTAAAGTATGTTTTGTTCATACAAAAAAGGGGAGATTGTTGACCCTAAGTTTGGTGTGCACAAAACGTACAGTTGAGATATACAGGTTTTACAGGATATCTGAATTAAAAAAAAGCCAAAAAAATTTGAACTCCGGAAAATGAAGAAAGTATCAAAGAAGATTGCAAATATCAAGAAGATTTCAACTCAAGAAACATGAGCTTTAAATACTCAAGGAAGCTAACAAATATTGTACATTTATTTATGTTTATGTGAGGAAATACCATGTAAAAAATCGTTGATTGAATAATCAGTTATGGAAAGAATATAAAGTGGATTCACCAAATAAATATCAAAACTGTACGATAGCGATTGACCGCACATATATCGGTCGGCTTTCACACAGTCGACTGTACATTATAGAGTAAACTTGAGTCAGTCGATTGGCCATCTATCGACCTTTAGGTTAGGGATGGAAGGTCGACTGTTCAAACAATGTGGTCGACCGTGCTCTTGCCGATTTGACTATTTTTGAATATCTTTTCAATTTATGGAAAGATGCAATCCTCTGGTCTATAAATAGAGGTGAATTCAGTGAGTATTCTTCATCCCTTTGAACTATTATTCTTCTGAAACTTACTATTCAATCAACGACCGGAGTGTGAGCTTTTATTGTTTTCTTAGTCATGATCGATATAGATCTTGCTTGTTTTTCTTTTCTTCCACTTCAGTGAGTGTACGCGGCTTATTCATAGTCATATGGGTGTAATAGAACTCTCGGCCTGAATTCTGAGAATAACTGTACGGGGTTTTAAGTATAGTGGAATACTTGTGGCGGAGAATTGCTACAAGTATGTGGTGTGGACGTAGACCTGGGGGTCGAACCACATTTATCACTCTGTCTTGCGTGCTTGCTCTGTTTACTTTCTCTAATTCTATCTCTTTACTTTACGCATTTATTTTATGTTTTTAATCCCCCCCCTCTCTTAACTTAAAAAAAAAATCTGAGACGGAATAATATGTTCCATCCGACAATAATGTTTTTTTCCTTTTTCCTAAATTATGTATGACAAACGATGACCGCAAACAAAGTCTCTTTTTGCCATTTCTCATTTGGCCAATTTGCCAAATATGAGAAAAACGAGTGTGGATGCTCTAACATGCCACAGATCTCTTTGCCACAGATCTCATTGTCTGATCTGATATACTAGGTAGCTACATTATAGAATGATAAACAATTGAATTTTTTTTAGTATGCAAAACCCCAACTAATATAACTTCTTAATATTTTCTATATCTACCCTAAATTCATTCCAAACTGTAGGATTTGTAATACCTCTTTTCATAGATGATATGTGTTAACGAAAAAATGGGCATTTTCGTCATTTGAAATATTCCTTTTCTAATTTTTCTCACCTACTTTCTCCAAAAAACTGTATTTCTAAACAAATAAAATCTAATCAAAGAAAAGCCCTCTTTTTTTATATCAATTTTTTTTTTGTCTTCCATGAATATACGCCACCCACTAGGTTTTCATATTTGGGACTTCATTTGACTCCAATATAAAGACATCGTAGACTCCAATATAAAAACATCGTTTATTTATATTTTAAACCTTTTTTCTTCTTTATTTTGCGAAAATGAGTTTCAGAGAAAACAGAAAAAATCAAGATCAAATCAACAAGAGGGGATTAATAACAACAACAAAAAAAACCATATATCATATGATATTGCATAAACCAGGCAATTTTTGAGATAGATCCAATGGTTTTTTTTTCATTCTATATCATATATCTATACTATTATTAAGCAAAGCTCCATTTTGGTGGCTTTTTACTATCATGCCCCCATATACATAAAAAGCTAAAAATATATATATAAGGTTAATTCTGTAATTTTTACTTTACATTTAAAGTCTCCATAAAATTCTCTTCCCTCAAAAATCGAAACCGTCTCTTTCTCTCCCTCCATCGAATCCGTGCATTGTACGTGCATACCCCCAGTGCAAATTGCACGTGCTAACCCATAAAACGTGCATTGCACGTGCGGATTACTAGTTTTTTTAATCATAAGATTACTTTTCCCCTAATAAATGTCATAGAGTTTGTGTTGGTGGATGGACCATTTGTTAGAGTAAAAAACAAAGTAATCTTAATAAAAATAAAATAAAAAACCAAGCTCATTTTTTATTAAGGGGTTGTCCAAATATTGTTCTGGAACTTACTAGTTTACATTATAGAATGTCGCTAAACAATTTGCTGGGCTAGCCCCCACCCTGAGGCAGGTGAGACGAACGCCTCAGGCCCCCAAAATTTTTGCAATTTTAGGGGTACCAAATTTGTATTCCTCTTGTAAATATAGGCATATATTTTGTGCTTAAAAAAAATATACGGCCCCAAAATAATTATTTGGATCTTTCGCCTTGGGTCCTGGGAACTCAGGGCCTGCCCTGACAATTTGTATATTAGCTACAATTTGTCTGCAAGTGGCCTTCGCGAGCAAGATCACGTCCCTCATTACGAGCTTGTACACATGCTTCTAAAGCTACCCTATTAGCTACCGCACCAGGCGCATTTCCCCAAGGGTGTCCTAAAGTTCCTTTAGACTGTAAAGTAGGAAAATCATAGAATTTTAATTCTAAGATTTCATAAGAATTTTCCTTGAGATTCCACGAGTTGACCGATTTCTAGTCCAACTGTGACTGGCCAAACATACTCCTATGGGAAAATGATTCGCATCCTAGATGTAGAAAACAGTGACAATAATAATGTCACCTATTATGCTAAGAATTTGACACAAATGAAAGTGTGCGACTTGCATTCTTCACGCTCACCTTTTTTGGGGCCCACAGCTCGATAAGGACCGAGGAAAAGTTGATGTGCTCTTTTTAGAATTTTTTCCCAAACCGACCTATTTTTTGAAAGTTTTTCTCAAACCGACCTACTTTTCTTTTTAATTTCCAAAACGACCTACTCGGTCTTTGGAAGACCGAGCCTTTCAAAGACCGCACAGTCATTTTGGTAAATACTTTTGAAAGTGGGTCAGTTTGGTAAATACTTTCAAAAAGTGGATTATATTGGTAAAAACTTTCAGAATTAACTATAATTATTATAGTGAATATTATTGACCAAGGTGAGTTCTTGTCCTTTATTTAGGTGCATATTTCTCTCCACTAGTCACTAGAAAATAATTGCGTCTTTTTCTTTGATTAACCGACTGAAATATTTGCTGCTGCATATCCTATCTCTCAATTATTATCTACTGGTGTGGGAAGTTGCCTCATATATTTGCTATTCTTTTTTTTGTTTGTTTTAAAAAGAAAAAATTAGAAAAATACTTGAACCAAAAGTGAGTTAGCATAATATATTGTTATGGTAGGGTAAAAATGGCTTGGGGCCCAACCAGGGCCCAATACAACTCTCATTCAAAAAAATGGTAGAAACAGCAGTCTAGTTCGGCTTCGAGCCACTGCAGGGTCGGCGCCGAACCTCAAGTTCACCCCCACAGATCTGGTCTCCTCGTATCCGATGAGCGGCGATGGCCCTCGACCTCCGATCCACGACAACCCTCCGGGCCGTTCGCCCCTCCTGGTATAGAATGAGGATGACCTGGCACAGCTTGGGCCACCAGATCCTCCCGGAAGCACAGAAGCCCCCTGATCTGCCATGTCAGCTCCAAAAACCACCAAGGGCTTTGCCGCGTCAGCCCTATACCACTCCTGATATTGCCACGTCAGCCCTAAACCCCCTGGACCTTCTGCCATGTCAGGTCCATGGGCTTTCGGGTTCAGACCCGGCCCCCAAGCGGATCCAAACCCGGTTGGAATTCTCTATAAATACTAGACCCTCACCCACCTTTTGAGGTAACCAATCTTTTGCCACTTAAATTTACCTAGTTATTGCTACTCTCTCACAGAGACTGACTAGATCGTTGGAGGGTCCGCCACCGGGATAAACCCCGGTGTTTCAGGGCCGTCTGCAGGTACACAAGACCTCGGATCCGAACCCTCTGATCCGAGCCGAGGCATCCACCTCACTCCGAGCTCGTCGCAGGAGCCGCCAGGTCACTCCGAGGGTCGTCTGACAAGCAGCTTTCTCCTTCAATACAAATTGAGTCCGAACTCACACCTGGTGCATCCGCACGTCTCCCAGAAATAAACCGCATCAATTGTATAGATTACAACTAGAAAAATAAATAACCTGCATCATTGTATTCTTATTTTTCAGCTATTAACCTGGTAATAAAAAGGCAAATAGATAACAACAAAAGATGAAAAAATAAAAAGACCATACAAAGTATAGAATTTTACTAAGGAAATTAGCTCAGATGATCTTGAAAGTTTTAAACACGTGCATGTTATGATTTTAGACCCAATAATGCTTTTCTTTCTAGATTTAGGACAACACCCATCACACCAGTAGATAAGAATTGAGAGATAGGATATGCAGCAGCAAATATTTCAGTCGGTTAATCAAAGAAAAAGATGCAATTATTTTCCAGTGACTAGTAGAGAGAAATATGCACCTAAATGAAGGACAAGAACTCATCTTGGTCAATAATATTCACTATAATAATTATAGTTAATTCTGAAAGTTTTTACCAATATAATTCACTTTTTAAAAGTATTTACCAAACTGACCTACTTTCAAAAGTATTTACCAAAATGACTGTGCGGTCTTTGAAAGACTCGGTCTTCCAAAGATCGAATAGGTCGTTTTGGGAATTAAAAAGAAAAGTAGGTCGGTTTGGAAAAAACTTTCAAAAAATAGGTCGGTTTGGGAAAAAATTCCTCTTTTTACTGGTCGTTCATTTAAGATGTTTTTTTTTTGAGGAAAGTTCATTTAAGATGTTAGAGCATCTGTAGTGGTTTGCCAAATATCGATAAAATGATTATTTGGAAAACGGACGTGTTGCACTCGTTTGCCAAATATCCATTTTATCGATAAATCGCTACAGTCGATTGCTATAAATGAGAATCGATATAGTTTTTATCGATAAATGAGGGATGGCATTCGAAGTGCCGTTCCACGAAAAAAAATAATTTTTTATTCGTCGGACGGCACTTCAAGTGCCGTCCGTTTGAAAAATTAATTAATTTATCGCATTAATTATCGCCAAAAAGGCGGTCGCTCCCGAAATCCTTGGACGGCACTTGAAGTGCCGTCCGGAGGTTTTTGTATTTTTTAATTTTTTTTTTGCAATTTCTGAAATGTTTTCGTAATTTTTAAATTTTTTTTTGTAATTAATGAATTGTTTTTTTTAATTTCCAAAAAACGGAAGATGACAAAAAATCCCACTGGGCTCTTGGACGGCACTTCATGTGCCGTCCGTCCCATTTGCTTTGATTTTTTTTTTTCTCCTCCGACGGCACTTCATGTGCCGTTCGTCTTTAAAATATATTATTTTTTTCTTCATGTGCGCTCCGACGGCACTTCGAGTGCCGTCCGTCCTCTCCGACGGCACTTTATGTGCCGTCTTAGCTAATAAATAGCTTTGCACGAGTGCAGCAAAAATTGAATTCCTATTTACATTTATTCGTATATGGATATTTTTACATTCAACGACTACAGATGCTCTTAGTAGACTGAATGATTCACAAAAACTGAAATCGATAACAAGGCAACATGATAAACGACACTCAGCTACCTATATGTACGGGCCTCCATGTGTTCATCCATTGGTGCTCACCCCCACATTCTTTCAACTACTAATTTCCAGAAAAAAAACAGAGGTAAAACCCAATCTTTGAGCAGGTGGTTTTTTATTATCAGATCCTGGCTTTTCATAAGCATTTGCTCATTTTGAGCGGTGTGCTCAAAACTGGATTTCCTACAATCCAAAATAAGCCTTGTCAACTACCACATGGCTCCATCTTGTATGGAAGAACCATTGAGATGGATAAATTCACACTAACTGGACGACTCTAAATATACAAAGGAGTTGGGTCAATAGAATTTGCAAGGGTGATTGACATTTGTGAGTACAAATATTGTTCTAGGTACCACCAGCAGTTAAGGTGAAGATGAAGATTGCTGTAAGAAAAGAGCCATACGTCGGTTTTTCTCAGGAAAACACATTACAACACTAACATTAATACCAATTGATCTGCAAGATTTTAGCACCTCTTATTTCATTCTGTTATTTAAAGAATAATACTACTAATACTTTTTACCTTTCGGTGAACGGGGAACTCAACAGTAGTACAAGTAACACATACAACCGCCAAAATTTTAGCACAGAGAATTGTAAGAACACGAGATGTTGGGATTGTGTCTTACATACTATGCGTTCGATAAGAAGAAGATGATAAATCACAAAGAGGTCGAAGCTGTTACACAAATGTTTTAGAAGAAAAAAACTTTTGATTGAGAGGCGCAAAAACCATAGAAGGAGAAGAAGAACAAAAACCAAACCAATTGAAAACCGTACAAAAGTAAAGAGAAATAAATAAACAATAATTGAAACCGAACCGAGTAGTTACCGAGTTCTGTGTATCATACAGAGTCCTTAAAACAGATTCGTGGCTTCACCGGTGCTGGAAGAACGTAGTGACGTCTGTTTCATAGGATAAAATGGTCGTCGAGTGTGAACGACAACACAACGCTACAATCTCGAACTGATTGATGCGTTGAAAACTGTCACCGACAAAAGAACAGTAAATGATAGGGAGTTTCTCATGGGTAGAAATGATGGGAGAAGGAGCCTCTATATATAAGGTCAGGGGAAAACAGACAGGTGGTTGAATGCACCCTCTGTAACGGCAGATAGGTGAGTGAATGCCCAAACTGTAACGGCAGAAAAAATCGTTTCTCATTTTAAAACGGGTTGTAAAGGCAGAAAAAATCGTTTCTTGGTTTAAAACCGGTTGCAATGGCAGGCAAAACCGTTTATGCATTTATTACAGCCGTTACAGATCAGAAAATCAAAACTGGTGCAAAAAGTAATTTCCGCACGGGGTGGGATTCAGTTGGTCTGGCATTCGTGTTCGCAGGACGTGCGGGCACAGACAAGTCACATGTAATCTTGTCAGAAATTTGCACCCCCCTGCACACGCGAGAGAGAGCCTTCTGGCTTGCTATCTTACAATGCCAAGAAGGGGTTTATTATATATACCCTTCTAATTCTTATGATTTTTTCAATATAGGACTAAAGTCCCTCAACCCATTTTTTTCAGATCAAGTGTCTCACTTTGGGAGACCATTTCTCATTCACTCCATAATCGTTTTGAGCAAATAACTATATGATTTTGATGTGCTCGCAAAGCAGAACACAAATTTATAAAGATCTCTCACTAATTCATAGTGGGTCTCACTCAAATTATTGCCTCAAAACTGGTTCGTGAAATGGTGTTAAAACACCCATTTTCTAACATTCTCCACATGAATTAAATTGACGACCACATGCATGACAAACTTGGTGATAGAATTCAATAGTTGAAACCTGCACATGTTAGGTAGGTGTTACTCTTTGAACATTCCCTTATGAAAATATGTTTACTTTACTAAGCAGTAGACGCGATGTCTTTGAACTGTTCTGTCATTTGTGTAAACGATGACATATCTCATACATGAATCTTCCTAGCGCATTTCAGTTTTTACTGTTATATTTGTTTTGGCCATGAACACATGCCTGGTCCTGCAAGAGCTTAACATGAATGCCCTAAACTATTTCCTTGGAAGCGGCCATTCTTCCTAATCACATAGGTGATTTTTCAATTAAGAGTAACCCGCATTACTCTACTCGGATTTTCGCTTCATAAAAATCATTAGAACCCTAGTTTAACCTTTTACCTTACGGGCATCACTGTTTCATTATGGGAATGGATATGAGAAAATTTTCACAGTGATCCAACATGGTCTTTACAATTTTGTTGTTCTTTTGAACCTAGATCTTGGGATCTCCAGTCAACTAGGTTGGGTGTCCATTGTTTCGATTTATTCTTTCATGGGCTTTAGTCCCATTCCCCTCAATGACTTATTAACTAACTCTCTATTTAACCCTTTGGTTAGTGGATCCACAATGTTATCCTTTGACTTCACATAGTCCACATAGATAACCCTAGTAGAAAGTAGTTGTCTAATGGTATTTTGTCTTCGACGAATATGTCTAGATTTACCATTATACATATTGCTCTGTGCTCTACAAATTGTAGATTGACTGTCTGAATGTATGCAGATTGGACTCACATGTTTTCTCCACCTTGGAATATTCTCAAGGAAGTGGTGTAACCATTCAGCCTCTTCCCCATATTTGTCAAGTGCGAAAAATTCAGATTCCATCATAGATTTAACAATCATTGTTTGTTTCAAGGATTTCCACGAAACTGCTGCACCACCCAGTATAAATACATAGCAACTAGTAGATTTTGAATTATCACTAGATATCAAGTTCGCATCACTATATCCTCCAAGTATGGTCGGATATCTTGTATAATGCAACCCATAATTACGAGTAAAATGCAAGTACTTCTGTACTTTTATAACCACTTGCCAATGCTCAGTTCTAGGATTACTCGTATATCGGCTTAGTTTAGTAACTGCATAGACTATGTCTGGTCTTGTACAACTCATCAAGTACATTAGATTATCTATGATTTTAGAGTATTTTACTTGAGAAATACTTTCTCCTTTATTCTTGGATAAATGTAAAGTTTGGTTTATTGGAGTTCTGGCAATTCCGGAATTACCTTTATCAAAATTTCCAAGAATAATGTCTATATAATGTGACTGGCTTAAAACAAGCTTGTCTGATGTTCTTTTGATCTAAATCCCCAATATAACATCAGCTAGTCTCATGTCTTTCATGTCGAATCTCAAGTTCAATATATTCTTAGTAGATTTAATCATCTTATCATTGCTTCCAACAATAAGCATGTCATATATATACAAACATATTATGACATATCTACTTTTTGTGTCTTTGACATACACGTATTTATCGCATTCATTAATTTTGAAACCATTTGTCATCATGACATTATCAAATTTTTCATGCTATTGCTTTGGAGTTTGTTTCAAGACTTATAATGATTTCACAAATTTACAAACTTTCTTCTCTTGTCCTAGAGCTGAAAAACACTGAGGTTGCTTCATATAGATTTTTTCATCTAAATATCCACTAAGAAAAGCTGTTTTCACATCCATTTGATGTACTTCAAGATTGTGCAAAGCTGATATTGCAAGTATAATCCTAGTGGAATTTATTCACGTCACAAGAGAATATGTATCAAAGTAGTCCAGACCTTCTTTTTGTCTATAAGCTTTGATTACAAGTCTTGCCTTGTATTTATCAATTGATCCATCAGGTTTTATTTTTCTCTTGAAAATCCAATTGGAACTTAAATGTTTATTACCTGGTGGAAGATCCACTAGTTCCCAAGTATGATTTTGCAAGACTTTGTCAATTTCAATCTTAATGGCTTCTTTTCACAGAGGAACATCACTAGAGCTCACCGCTTCTTTGAAAGTTTGGGGTTCACATTCAAGCATAAAAGTCAAGAAATCTGGACCAAAGATTTTTCGGTTCTTGTTCTTTTACTAGGTTCTTCCTCAATTTCTTCATCTTGGTTTTTACTAAGTTCACTGATAGTCTCATGTGTTCATTTCGAAGAACTTGGTTCTTCCTTAGACTTACATGGAAATACATCTTTAAAGAACGATGCATTTTTAGACTCTATTATCATGTTCTTTGTTTTGTCAGGGATATCAAATTTGTATACCAAGAACCGATTAGCACTACAATTATGTGCATAGCCAATGAAAATGCAATCAACTATTTTTAATCCTATTTTCACTTTCTTAGGTGGAGGTACTTCCACCTTGGCAAGACATCCCCACATTCACAAGTAATTGTAGGATGAATTTCTTCCTTTCCATAGTTCATATGGAGTTTTATCTTTTTTTTTTTGGGTACCTTATTCAAAAGGTAATTAGCTGAAAGAATATCTTCTCCCCACAAGTTTGGTGGCAAACCAGAACTTATTAACATTGCATTTATTATTTCCTTCAATGTACGATTCTTTCGCTCAGCAACTCCATTGGACTGAGGAGAATAAGGTGCTATAGTTTCATGTATAATCCCATGCTTATCACAAGTGTTAGCAAATGGCGATTCATACTCTTCACCTCAGTCACTTCTTAGTGCCTTAATTTTCTTTGTAGAATTGATTCTCAACATTATTTTTATAGAGAATGAATTTCTCTATAGTTTCGTCATTGCTTTTAAGCAAATACACATAATAGTATTTTGTGTTGTCAGCAACAAAGGTAATAAAATACTTATTACCACCTCTTCTTTGTATCATTTTAAAATCACAAATATCATTGTGAATTAAATCAAGTGGTTCAGTATTTCATTCAACACTTTTAGATGTGCTCAACCCAAGTTTCACAGTTATGTTTGGCATCAATTTGAAATATTGGTATATGATTCAAGTTAAGTTTACGCAAAGTATCTTAATTAACATGTCCTACTCGACCATGCCATAAATTGGAAAACTCAAGAATATAAGTAGAAGAGCTAGCTTGATTAATAATCCTGACCAAGGTCATTACATTGAATTTGAACATTCCACCACTCATATATCATCTACCAACATTCATTCCACTGTTTGACAAAACAAATTTATTTGCTCAAATACTAAGCAAAATCCATGATTATTGAGCAAAAAACCAGATATCAAGTTCTTACGGAGTTCAGGAACATATGCAACATTGTTTAGAGTTAGTTCTTTCTCAGAAGTCATCTTAAAGATCACCTTGCCTTGGCCCTTGATTTCGAAAGTAGCTGATTTCCCCATAAACATCTTCTCCCCATTCTTAAATGGTTCGAAAGTGGAGAACATACTTCTGTTGGAGAACACACGACGATTAGCTCCAGTATCAATCCACCATTCTTTGGGGTTTGAACCCATCAAGTTCACCTCCAAGACCACAACTGAGAGGTTGATTTCAGAAATGTCTTAAGCAATGCCTTCAACTAGATTGGCTTCTATGTTCCTATTCCTTTTAGGTAGTCTGCAATCAGTAGACTTGTGACCAAACTTGTCACAGTTGAAGCACTTGTCTTGAAACATTGGCTTCTTGGAGATTCCTCCCTTAGGCCCCAACTTGGACCCCAACTTGGAGATTTCTCCCTTATGCCTGTTGAACATCTCAGGTTTTTCTCCATGGGAGATTGAGACAGGTACAACGGTAGGTACTGGCACTCGCGCCATGCCAACAGTCAGCACTTTTGTCGCATCAGCAGTCGACACTTGGACCGTTTCAGTCACAAAAATATTCTCTGATGCAATTGTCATTTTGATTCTGAAAATCCACAACACGAGTGAAATTTTTTTAGATTGAAAAAAGAAATAAAAGAAGTGTCTCAAAATCAGAGAAGTAAAATGAAAGATCTGTTTTAAGTTTGTTACACAAATATTTTAGAAGAAAAAAACTTTTTGATTAAGTGCCACAAAAACCATAGAAGGAGAAGAAGAACAAAAACCAAACCAATTGAAAACCATACAAATGCAAAGAAAAATAAATGAATAGAAATTGAAACTGAACCAAGTAGTAACCGAGTCCTGTGTATCACACAGAGTCCTTAAAACAGATTCTCCGCCTCATCATTGCTGGAGGAACGTAGTGGCGTCTGTCTCCCAGGATAAAACAGTCGTCGAGTGTCACAACAGCACAACGCTACACTCCCGAACTGATTGATGCGTCGAAAACTATCACAGACAGAAGAACAGTATAGGACAGAGAGGAAGAGAGTTTCTGGTGTGTAGAAATAAGGGGAGAAGGGGCCTCTATATATAGGGCCAGAAAAAATAGACAGGTGGTTAAGTGCACCGTCTGTAATGGCAGACAGGTGAGTTAATGCCCAAACTGTAACGGCAGACAAAACCGTTTCTCGGTTTAACTAGGTTGTAACAGTAGAAAAACCGTTTCTGCATTTATTTCGGCCATTACTGATCCGAAAAATTAAAACTGGTGCAAAAAATAATCTCCGCACTGGGTGAAGTTTAGTTGGTCCGACATTCGTGTCTGCAGGACGTGAGGCGCACATAAGTCGCATGTAATCCGGTCTGAGATTTGTACCCCCTGCGCTCGACAGAGCGAGCCTTCTGGCTTGCTATCTTACAATGCCAATAAGGAGTTTATTATATATATACCCTTCTAATTCTTATGATTTTTCCGATATGGGACTAAAGTCCCTCAACCTATTTTTTCAGACATCAAGTGTCTCACTTTGAGAGACAATCTCTCATTCACCCCAAAACCGTTTTGAGCAAGTAAATATATGATTTTGATGTACGCGTGAAGGAGAACACAAATTCATAAAGATATCTCACTAATTCATAGTTGATCTCTCAAAAAATTGCCTCAAATCTGATTTGTAAAATGGTGTTAAAACACCCATTTCTTAACAAATGGTGTTAAACTAGTTCGTAAGGCATCGTTGTGAGAAGCAACAAGAGCATCAACAAGAGTAGAAGCAGTCCAATTGATGGGAGACTGTCCTAAACTCTCTTGATTGGACTTGAGAGTATTGCGGCCAACTGCTCCCTAGGTCAGTTGATCGGCGACGGCGGCTGTAACTGTTAACGGGTCTGGGTCTGGTTGATCTTTTGGGCCCATCTCCTACTCCAAGTTAGATCATACGCCTCTTACCGTGTGTCTCTTTATTCAGGACATATCAGATGACTAATGTATCAAGACTATAACCTAGTGTTTCTCAAGATCTTTATATATTATTGCATAGCCTCCTTTGAAGGGCAAAAAAGAGTGCTTAATTGTAAAGACCAATAGAGAGAGTTCTCCGTTATAAAGAACAGATTATCTTCCAGTAAGGCTTGAGAGATAAACAAGTTCTTGGTTAGAGTGCGGTATCTCTTTTATCTTATCTAGTTGAATAATGTTTTCCTTATTTCTCTCCTAGATTAGGCATAGCCAAACCAGAATAACTATTGTGTGCTTTGTGTGCTTGGTTTCATCTACTTGTTCGATTGTTTATTGGATCGGTTGTCGCTAAACTCATCAGTAAGTTTCTAACAATTGGTATTAAAGCTTCATGTCATAAATCTTCTGCAGTTCAGGAGTTGCTCGAGTTCCTTGGAGAAGATGATAGATCAGAGTTCTACGAAGATTAAGCAGGGGAGGACATCTGACATAAAGTAGGAGAATCAGTTGAAGATTTATTCAGAAATCTTGGGTTTAATTCGGATGTTTTCGGCGAACGATGTCAGAGGTAAAAGCGGGCGAGTCTGTGGGAAAGACACATAACTGATGATGCAGAATCACCATTACAAGAATTGATGTAATAAAAGAGAAAACTGTTCAGTTACTCAATAAAGGAAAGTACCGCTCTTTAAGATCATATAGGGGAAACCAATTTGGAGTCATCTGAATTAAGGGCATTAAACACAGATGATCTTAAAACTTTCATCCTGATAAATTCACTACAAGATCCATACAAATATCTGATAACCACCATGCTAGATGGAAAGTCCTCCAAGGAGAAATTTTCAGTAGCAGAGGTGATCGAGGGTTGGAGGAGGATGAAATTAGGAGAGAACTCAGGGATTGGCGTTTACTTCTACGAGTTCCATTGGGGTGGGCGGTATTTCCAGTGGAATAAAAGTGCACATAAGGGAATTATCCATTTCCACTATTGCAAAAGGATTAAGCATTACAACAGGAATTGTCTGAATTGCGAGAGCGCTAACATTGCTAGTGTTGCTAGTGCCGCTAAATAAGGTGATACTTTAGATTATACTCTTGTTTTAAATTCTATAGATGTATATTCCGACTGATTTCCTGATTCGGGGAGTTCTTCTTATATATGCTCTGAGAGGGAGATGCTTTCTATTTGCAAGTTCACAGTAGATCGTTGCGTGAGAACGATACTTGGTGAGTTTTGTAAAGTAGTGGGTGATGGATTAGTCAAGTTGGATGTAACGCCCCGAGTTCCTAACACAGGAAACTCGAGACAGAAGCCAGAATCCAAATGAGTCTAAACACAGTAAAATCACAGGAAATTTAAACTTATATTGCCACCAAAAATGTTATTACAAGTACAAATTTGTTCAACATAGAATTACATCACGAATTCATATAAATTACATCCAATAAATTTACTGTACACCACCATAATCTCACACTGTACAAAAATCAGAAAACTCTGCAACACACTGGACAACAACTTCCATGAATTGCTCCCCTCTGCTCGAGTCTCATGCCCAAGATCAACAATCCTGCAACTCAACAGACTACGGGTACGTCAGTTGAAAGCAACTGACGCAATACTGAAAAAACAAGTGACTCCCCAAAACTCAATAACTAAGATTGATGTAAAAGAAAAATGTGCAAATAAATCACAAGTGTTAGTTTATGCCATGTCCTAGAGTCTAATGCACAATCTCAAATGCACGCAATGTACTTATTCTAAATGCAATTCATTTGGAAACGTATGCATCCCATACTACATACTTTTCCAAACACAACTTCAATGAAAATGTATGCATCTTATACTACATACTTCCCAAGGAGTTTGCTTTCTCCTGATTGTAGGGTTCGATCTCTAGTGATGCATCCTACTCTTGTACTCTTTTCGTTCCTGATATTCATCTAGTGACTGATGAAGTTGCAGATTTGCGGTCTAATTCTGCCACTACAACGAAAATGGTCATTTTATTATGCCATGATGCCGGAACCATGTGGGCCGTTATCCGCCCCCGGACAAAATACCAGTCCCTGCAGGCCGTTTCCCACCCCACGATCTAAAAGTGATTGCTCCGAACGGTCCTTGTCATCCTTTTCCGTCCCCGGAAAAATGTCATTCCCTGCGGGCTGTTTCCCACCCCACAGTCTAAAAGTGATTGCTCTGACCGGTCCCTATGGTCCTTCTCCACCCCATGACAAATGCCGGTCCCTGCGGGCCGTTACCACCCCCGATCCTAAAATAGTTACTCCGCTTGGTCCCTGTGGTCCTTTTCCACCCTCGGACGAATGCCGGTCCCTGCGGGTCATTACCACCTCCGTTCTCATCACTATACCTCAAAAATTAACAGACGAGACTATGCCGCCCGTCCCCCTTACCAGGTGAGATAGTCCCATACGTGTCCCCTTGACAGGCAAGTATAACCATCTGACTAGTGCTTATCCTATTAATACAAATGACATGCACTGGTCTTAGGATACTACTATTAGTCCTGGTTAAGCAACTACTGATCTAAATTGTGCAGAGATTCTTAAATACTAGTCGATTACTTGCTAGTAAAACCCAGTCTAACCAAAATCACAAAGTCCTAGCAAAACCAACATGGCCCCCAGACCAGGCTCAAGAGTTGACCCAACTTGGCCCAAACTTGACCCAACGACCTTGGCGATTCGACCTTCGTCGATCGCAAACCACCCTCTTGCTTGGATCTCGACCCCGTTTTCGTCCCGCGAGCAACTCCATGGGTAGCGATCCGCCGGCGCACGAAGACTGTCTTCATCCACAACATCTCAAGGTGACAAGGCTAATAATTATCAAGGGGTCAAATGGATCAAGAGTCTAGGGTGATAACCATTACCCTAGACCATCAGCATGCTAATACACATAGACAAACACCTATCAAGCAGTGGACATTCAAAAGTCCGATTCAAACACGTTCAATTCATGGTTCACAAACTAATTAAAAACTATCTAACTCCATTTATAGTCTTAATATGACCATGACTTACACACACCCAAAACAATAAGCTATTCAATTGGAATAACGAACCAGTGCACTGAGGCAAGAAGATGAGATAAGATTTGTTCAAATCCCAAAACACAATAGGTGCAAACAAGCACAACTCCAACAAGGTAAAAATGACTCAAAAGTCTACATTCGAAGTCATTTTCTGAAACCCTAATATGAAGAAAATATACAAGCAACCAAAACAGTGAGCTAACGATTTATCGTGCAGCTGGTGCAGTTTTGAAAAAATCACTATAATTCGCATGCACAATGGAATTTCAAGTTCTTGGATTCTTTAGAAAGATTATCAAGACTAATTTAACATCTCTGTTGAAAACTTCCTCAGAATACTTCATTTAAATGAAGAAAAGTAGCCAAAACTGAGGAGCATGCAAAACTTCCAGAAATAATAAAACTGTCGACCTGTCGCACAATAAAACTCCTTTAAAAATAACATATGATCTCAAAACTCTATAATATTTTTTAGGAATGTTCTAGACATATAGGAGCAATACATATCCAAAATTTGGCTAGAAACTCCAAGCATACAAAAAGTTATGACCATTGGAATATGATGCAGATCTCAAAACAACAGCCGCACTGCTTCTCAACCACAGCGAAAATGTTTCATTTTATAAAAATATCAAAATTTCTTCAAAATTATGAAATTTGGGACAATTGATAAACACATGTAAGACCATCTACTGTAAAAATTTAAAGTTTAAACTCCTTCGAGAAACAAAATTACGATTTTATAAGTGAAGCATGTTTAACCCAACAAAGCAGAAATTTTACCCCCAAGCCCGTTAACAAGATTGAATTTATTAAAATAGTAACCCATATCTAAGAATTACAAAATTTGGTAAAGTTATAATAGACATGCGTGAGGAATCACAGTCAAGTTTTCAGCTCTAAAATCATAATAACCAAAGACATATGAAATTCACAAATCTAACAGGGTCAATTCTAACCCAAGCAGCAAGTAATTCAGCACAAAACAACAAAAACGGATTTATTAAATATATCAAATCACATTCAAAATTTGTGAAATTTGGTGGAGTTGCTTTAGACACCTATATGATGCTACTATAACAATTTCAACAACAAATTCCTCGTATTTCAAGAGTTATGATTTTTGCAAATCAAGCATGTTAAAATTCAATATAGCTGAAATTTTCTCTCCAAACAGCAATGAAATGGAATTTATTAAAATATCAAAATATATCCAAAATTAGCGAAATTTGGTGGAGTTAATAGTCACATAATCAAGATTCTACTATAAAAATTTCAAGCCTAAATTCTAACATAGCACGAAGTTATGAATTTTCTAATGAACCATGCTTATTTCTTCTTAAGATCAAATCTTTTTCCATTAATTAGCATTCTTACCTCTAGTATTGAATTATAAACATACACAATCTTGATTCACACATCTTAGCATTCCAAATCAGCAACTTTTGTTCACAATAAACCCAAATAATTCACATGCATAGAGTTTAGAAGAAGTCACCCACTATGAAGTTGTTGTGATTTTTTCTCCAATTTTCTCTTCTTGCTTGAAAAGCTCCACATCCAAGCATCTTGCTTTTCCCACTTGTTGGCTCCTCCTCATTTCTTCACCACCTAGGTTTAGAATGGAGAAAATTTCCTTTTTTTTATTTTTTATTTTTTATTTTATATTTTTTTTGAAGTGGTAGAAAAGCTAGGAAGTATGAAATGCAGGGTTTGGATGAAGAATTTTAAGGTTAGAAAGAAAGATGGAGATGAAGATGGTGAAATGAGCTTGGGGTGTTTAAATAGGGAGGGGGGGGGGGGGGGGGGTTATTGGCTGGCCAAAGGGGGTGATGGTAGGGTGAGGGAGAGGGGAGGTGTCCACACCCAAAACTAGCACATGGTTTCTTAGAGTGGATTAAGGTTTTGGTAAGTGGTTTAGGGTTTTAATTAGTAGTTTTTGGGGTTTTGTTTGGTATGGATAATATACAAATACACACACATACATATATGTATATATACATACACATGTATTCTCACATATAAATGCATACACATTACTCAAAAGATAATAATTGTATGTATATAATAAATAGTTTATTATTATAGAAATACTATACGTTCCATCTCAATTATTTTTGAGGTAAACGTACAATTTAATTGAGAAATTATTCCAACTTCGGTTCAACAACTATACCATTGTCGGGCTCGAAACATATTAAATAATATGTCCCAATACTTACTTCAATTAAATTGAAAAATTCATTAATACGTGAAAATTTGAATTGTGCACGGACTAATATAAAAAATAGTTATATACAATTTTGCAGGATCTTACATTGGAAGCGCCAGACGGAAAGAGGTACACACTAGATTACTTCATGCATATTTCTTTGTTGAAACAGAACCTTACATCCTTAAGAACTTTTGATGCACAAGGCTGCAGGTACATTGCTCACGTAGAGTTCTATCAATTTGGGAAGGTTGGCATAAGGTGATGAACGGAAAGAAGGGTATCTCGCACAATCTCTACAAGCTTTGTGGGATCGAGAAATCTTGATCCAGTATTTCTATGCACCATGTCCATGAAGCGTCTTATAGTATGCCGTCACAAGAATCATCAAAGTTGGACCACGATGTTCAAATATGGTCGAGAGGTGGAGTGACTCAGGGTAGGTGGAGTTCGTGCGGAGGGCAACGCCTACTAGGGTGTGCCCCTAAGAGGACATACTGATTGGAGAAAAGGTGGTAGACAGATTCAACTAGCTGCAGAAGCTACTGAACCTAGTTCGTTTGAAGGTGGAGAAAGAAAGAGTCTAAATGAGTTTGGTCAGTGTTGATAGCATGAGTAAGCAAAACAAGGTGGAGATTGTTGGGATTGTGTCTTGCATACTATGCGTTCGATAGGAAGAAGATGATAAAACAAGAATAGGTCGAAGTGTTGTTGTGAGAAGAAGCATCATCATCAGCAAGAGCAGCAGCAGACCAATTGAAGATTGTCTGCCTCCTAGGACAGTCGACCGCACAATCTCTCTGGATTGTTCTTGAGAGTATTGCAGTCAACTTCCCCTTAGGAAAGTCGACCGGCAACAACGTCTGTTGTTGTTCAAGGGCCTAGGGCTGGGTGATCTTTTGGGTCCATGTCCTACTCCAAGTTAGATCGTACGGCTTCTATCATGTGTCTCTTTATTCAGGATATATCAGACGACTAATATATAAAGACTACAACCTAAGGTTTCTCTAAATCTCTATATATTAGTGTATAACCTCCTTTAGAGGCGAAATAGCGAGTACTTCATTGTAAAGAGCAATATAGAGAGTGTTGGGGTTTTGTGATAGGAAGAGGAATCTCACCAAAACCCTCGTCAGAGAATTTCGTCAAACACCTGTGGTGCAACGGAACTAGTTAGAGCACTGAGAATGGCGAGGTGGCAATAGAACAACCAAACAAGTAGATCCACCAATTCAACACAAAATGCATGAGGATTTTATCCTGCTTAGCTTTCGCTTAATCCAAAGGAAAATATAGGGAGATATAATATTCAACTAGAGAAGTTTACAAGGAGTTACATTTTCACTCAATACAAAGAATCAAACTCAGTCAGCAAGAACTATCTCTCAAGTTTCACTTGCAATGGAGAATAATATTAATGAAGTACTCGACCTCTCATATTGGAGGCCATTACAATAAATAGAAGAATATAGAGAACCTTAGGCTAATCTTGATATCTTAGCTGCCCGATATACCCTGTAGAAGAAGACACTGAATGTGAGTCGTACGATCTGATCTAGCATTGAAGATTAGGTCGAAATGATCCCCAAGATCTAGGCCCAAAAAAGCACTTCAGCTAGAGCTTCTATCGGGTCCTATCTCGGGTCGGGTCCTCCACTACTCGGACCCGAACCCGGTACCTCACGGGTCCAAAAATTGGACCCGGACCCGGACTTGCGAGAATCGGGTCCGGGTCCGGGTCCTAGTTAAACAAATCTACCCATCGGGCCCGGTAGCGGGGAATAAATATTTTCACTTAAGTATTTTTGCACCCGATACCCTACGATTCCAACAATTGTTGCACTTAAGTACATGAATAAATATCACATTTATACATCTATCTTCAACAATTGTTATTTACATGTATATCCTTATAACCTTATTATTCAAATTCCATATTTTGGGGGTATTTTTTATTGGGTCCGGGTCCGGGTCCGGGTCAGTTCTATTTTGAGCGCACCCGGACCCGGACCCGAAAGTGCACCGGGTCTTATTTTAGGACCCGAATCCGGACCCGTATGTATCGGGTCGGTTCCGGTCCAATGCCTGGTCCGGGTATCAGGTAAATGTGACAGTGCTAACTGCAGCCACAGGCGGTCGAATGCGCCCAAGTGTGGTCCACCGCACCTCAATAGCCCCCAGACCCTAAGGGTGTACATTCGACTGTGTGGTCGACTGTACATGCCTCTGTCCATGCTTGCTTTGCTGCCATGTTTTCTACTTCTTTCCACTCGATGCTTTGACCTCCATGCTTCGTCGTTTCTTCTTCTAATTGAACAACGAGTATGCATGACATAATCCTAACAATATTCACCTTGGATTAAATACGAGTGCTATTAACATGATGTGATTAATCATCTCTGAACTCTAGTAATCTCCACCTGGAACAATAGTTTCTTCAGCTGGTTGAACAAATCTTCCACCTAATCTCACCGATCAATATACCCCCGTAAGGGCACACCTCAGTAGGCATTAACACGGAGTTGCCAACCTCCGCACGAACTCCACCTCTTGACGATATTCGAACGTCGTGGTCTCGCTTTGATGATGCTAGTTGCATTAGACTAGATGAACTTGCGGAAATATCGGGAAAAGAAGCAACACCTGCGCATGTATTTCGGATCCCCCAAAGTTTGTAGAGATTGCGTTGAATTGGCCCAACAACTCTCATACCTTTAATTACCTTATGGCGACCATGAAAAACAGAAAGAACTCCACCTCTAGCTGTGTACCTACATCCGCGTGCTTCAAGAGTTTCCAAGGAAATCAGATTCTGTTTTAGCGGAACAATATGCAAGACTTCCCTTAGAGTGTACTTGTGCCTACCTGGCATCTCCAACTCAACTGTCCCCTCACCCACTACTTCACAAATCTCTTCAGTTCCCATTTTCACATAACGCCCTATAGTAAACTTATAAGTAGAAAATAACTCCCTCTTGGAGTATAGATGAGTAGAACTCCCTTAGTCAAGAAACTAACCAGAATCCATTTCTAAAGAATTTGAAACAAGAAGACACAAACCACCTGATTCAGAAGGTTAAACTACATTTGCGGTTGTATTACCATCCTTGACACTCTTCTGCTTCTACAATTTCCAACAGTTTTTCTTGATATGCCCTACTCTTGCAATATCGGCTACAGATTAATTCCTTTTGCATCCTTTGACTTCCAATTGAAGGACCTTCCACTGCTAGACAACTTGTGGGAGTAGACAATAATTTCTGAGTCTCCTTCCTAAGTATAATTTTCTTCAATGCTTTGATTACACCATCCACTGTAATACTCTCGACAGATTTACCGTGTAGTATGGTAGTTATCAAATGCTTGTATGAATCCGACAGTGAATATATTAAGTTGAAAGCTTTATCTTCTTCACTTACATCTGCATTTATCACCTCGAGTTCATATAACACCTTTGTTGAACTCTTTGATATGATCTTGAAGAATGGTACATTCCTTCATTGATAAACGGAATAACTTCATCTTTCTTTGCATCCGATCTAGTAACGATGAACCAGAATAGTCAGCTATGAGTTTTTCCCCAAACTCGCTGCTTTAGTTTCTTCAAGAAACTTGCACTTGACCTCATCTGCCAATGATAGTCATATTAGACTTAACGACTCTTTCACAAATATCATCCCAAACATCCTCCTTCATATCGGATGACTTTTCCATCTTCTTGATGGCAACTGTAGACGTTCTTGAACTAGGACATCATACATGTCTACCTTCCAAAGATTGAAGTTGTTCTTTCCATCAAACTGCTTGATTTTCAAAAGACTGTGACCTGTCATCTTCACCAAGGGACTTGACAACCTGAAGCTCTGATACCACTTTGTTGGGGTGTTGTGATAGGGAGATGAATCTCACCACAATTTTTGATCGGGAATTTATTCGAATACCTATGGCGCAGCAGAACTAATTAGAGCAATAAAAATGGTGAGGTAGATGAGACGAATCATTCGAACAACCAAATAAGTAGATCCACAAATCTAACATAAAACATACGAGGATTTTATCCCAACTTTCGTTTAATCCGGAGAAAAACATAGGGGGATATAATATTCAACTAGAGAAGATTATAAGGAATTACAAATTCACTCAATATAAGAAATCAAAGTCACTCACCAAGAACTATCTCTCAAGCCTTACTTGCAATAGACAATAATATCAATGAATTACTCGACCCCTCTTATTGGAGGCCATTACAATGAAAAAGAAGAAGAATTGAGAGACCCCTAGGTTAGTCTTGATATCTTAGTCATCCGATATATCCTGTAGAAGAAGACAATGAATAGGAACCGTACGATCTGACCTGGAGTTGAAGATTGAGCGGAAACGATCCCCAAGACCTAGGCACTGCAGCCGCGGGCGGTCAACTGCACTTCAATAGCGCCCGAACCTGAGGGGTGTACAGTCGACTGTGCGATCTACTGTACATGCCTCTGTTCATGCTTGCTTTGTTGCCCTGTTTTCTACATCTCTCCACTCGACGATTCGACCTCCGTGCTTCGTTGTCTCTTCTTCTAATTGAACAAAAAGTATGCAAGACATAATCCTAATGGAGATTTCTCCATTGTAAACAACAAATTATCTTCCAGTGAGGTTGAGAGGAGTTTTGTATGTTTTGAATCTTCTCTAGTTGAATAATATTCGGTGCTTAGGCATAGCCAAACCGGGACAAATATTGCTTGTTTTATGTATTTGGTTTGATCTACTTGTTTGATTGTTTATTGGATCGGTTGTCGCTAAACTCAGTGAATTCCTAACACTACATACATAGGTTGCAGCTGCAATTTATCATTCAAATATAGTTAAATGTCAGTAATTCAGTTGTACAATCCCTTGCTTATCTTATATACCACAAATGAAATTGACGAAGAACCATGAAGTTACAAGGTGCAAGAAACAGCAAGTACCACTCAGTTACTCAGAGCTTATTCAAGTGTAAGAAATTGACCATATAGACAAGAGATTTATTTGTAAAAACTGAATTCCTAGCACAAGCAAAATTTCGACATCTGCTTGATTGATACAGTTGAAGATGAGATGGGAGGATTCTAGTCTAAGATTTGGAAGACTGTCAACGAGCATAATTATAAACCACAGTTTTAGGCTTCGGTGTCTTTTAATCTTGCAAAAAACATCGACATCATGCTTTTACTGCGAACTGGAGCCTTAATTAATGCACGACTTCCAGGATTGTCGAAGGATCTGAATGCTGACATAGGCTTTGGAATCTCTATAGTATCCTGTGATAGATTGAATGCACCAAATTTTAGTTACAAAAATAAATGCCGGATACTTAAAATTTAACGGAAGTAGTGATAGTAATTGTTAGAATTAGAGATAGGAAAATATTATTTATTATTGATTGATTAAACTGAGTACAATATGTCTCCTATATAGGAGAGAAGCGAATACTAAACCAATACATTATTCAAAGTGGGACTAAACTAATCTATCATCTCCCCTCTCAAACTCAAGTTGGTTCAAGCAACAAGAGTTTGGAATACTGACAATGTTGATATGGAAGAAACGGCAAACTGTGATGCAGAAACAGCGCTTGATGTCGTATGTGATGGAAACTGAGAAGTAGATTGTTGCGGAAGAAAGTAGTGGTGGCGCATTGTTGAGATCTCACCCCGAACAGTGGCGGGATCTCCATATCCCGATTTGTGATGGGATCTCACCCCTGAACTGAAAAATAGACTAATGGGATCTCACCCTTGACTTGAGACATAGTCGATGATGGGATCTCACCCCTGACCCCTGACTTGAGACATAGTCGATGATAGGATCTCACCCCTGACTTGAGAATTGTCGATGTTGGGATCTCATCCCTGAACTAAGAACTGGATGCCTCCTCTCAAACTCACGATCGATCAACCGGAGTGAGTTGACGATCTGAATATAGAAGCACAAGAACCTGCAAGTTTTTTTATTTTTATTTTTAATTTTTTTTTAATTTTTTAGGAATCTGAAATATTTTAAAAGATTTTTTTCCAGAAAAATAGCAACAACACACAAGATAACGCGTGCAATATACATGCTAAAGAGAACCCAAACAAAACACAACACAAAGAGACGGCCATGGCAGCAATAACACAGTAGATGGGAGAGAGAGAGTTGAGCAGGCAGCGTGGCTGGTGTCGGCGGTGACGGCAGCGCTGTGGTGGTCGTCGATCGGACGAGAGGAGTAGTATGGGGATTTCGGGTTTTGGGTGCTGTCGACGTTAAGGATAGAGGAGGAGGAGTTTTGGTGGTTGCTGTGCTGGCGTTGGGCAAAGGCAGCGGGAGAGAGAAGGTCGCCGGAGGTGGGGGTTGCGACTGGAGGGCGGCGACGGGGTTGGGAGTCGCCGGAGGTCGGGGAAGGAGAACGGAGAAGATGAACAGTATGGGTTCAAACGGCGAGAGAGAAATTTGGAGGAGAGAGAAAGAGGATCTTGTTGTTTGATGACGGCTAGGGTTTTGGAGATTTAGGGCTTTGGGGGAGATTAGGGTTTTGATCAAAGAGATGTGGGGAGGTGGAGTGATTCCGATGAAGATGGGAACCACTCCACCTCGACGACGAAGATAAAATTAGTATAGGCCTTATAGGACGATATGCTCTGATACCATGTGAAAGTCCCTGCCACTATGCTAAAACTTCGAAGTTGTAGAAGGGTTAAGGAAAATTGTACTTGTATTCTAACACGCCCCCTCAGGTCGAGGGCTCATTTTTTTTTATGGGCCAAAGAAACAAGATAAATACCCAACAAATTGTGGGCTAAGACCTGGACAATACGCAGCGGTATTTTTTTTTAATATGCATTTAAATTGCGTAGCCAGTGGGATTCGAACCTGGGTTGCTTTGATACCATGTGAGAATTAGAGATAGGAAAATATTCTTTATTATTGATTGATTAAACTGAGTACAATATGTCTCCTATATATAGGAGAGAAGAGAATACTAAACCAATACATTATTCAATGTGGGACTAAACTAATATATCATCTAACAGAAAACAATACTGAATATTGAATTGAGAAATAACTGGGTACAATATCTTCTATATATAGGAGGAACCAAATACAAAACTAGCCAACTACCTAATGTGGGACTATAATATCTAACACCCCTTCTCAAACTCACGATGGGTCAAACAATATGAGTTTGCCTACTAAGTGTCGGAATCTCTGAACAGTATGGAATTTGGTGAAGAAGTCTGCAGTCTGATGGAAAGAGGTAACAGAATGGAGAGAGATGGTCTTACCTCAAAGCGCTCACGAATATAATGACAATCGATCTCAATATGCTTCGTTCGCTCATAAAAGATCGGGTTGCTTGCAATATGCAATGCACTCCGGTTATCACAATAAAGTGGAGTAGCTCCTGTAAGAGTGACACCCATATCTGATAACAGCCAACGAACATGAATAATTTCTCTAGTAGTAGCTGCCATTGCTCTGTACTCAGCCTCGGTGGAAGAACATGCAACAACTGCCTGTTTCTTGCTCCGCCATGAGATCAGCGAATCACTAAGAAATAGACAGAAACCTGTGGTAGACCTTCTGGTAGTCGGATCACCTGCCCAATCTGAATCAGAATATGCACTGAGCTTTAGTTTGGATGTAGAAGGCATGAATAATGAGCGAGTGATAATGCTCCGAAGATATCTGAGGATTCGAAGAAGAGCACCGTAGTGAACTGATGTAGGAGCGGAAACAAACTGACTGACAATACTAACTGCATGAGAAATATCGGGTCTGGTCATGCATAAGTAGACAAGCTGTCAAACAATCTGCCCGTATCTAGTGGGATCAGGAAGGAGCTCACCATCTGTGGGACGAAGCTTCACATGAAGCTCTAAGGGTGTATCAGCTGATCGACTATCAGAGAGACATGCAGCAGAAATAATATCTGATGTGTATTTCTGCTGAGAAATGAGTATCCCCTGAGATCTATGATCAATCTCTAAACCCAGAAAGTAACGTAGCTTACCAAGGTCTTTCATATGAAATTGCTGGTGAAGGTATTTTTGGATGGATGCAATGCCGACGGAGTCATCTCCAGTAATGATCATATCATCAACATATAGTAGTAGAAGTATCCTCCCCTGCGGTGATGACCGTATAAACATAGAATGGTCCTGTGAACTCTGACGAAAGCCAGCCTTGGTGATGACAAGCCGAAAACACTCAAACCAGGCTCGAGGGGCCTGTTTCAGACCATATATAGCACGGCGAAGTCTACAAACATGACGATGAGTAGTAAGGCCAGGAGGAGGATGCATATAAACTACTTCAGATAAGGTACCACGAAGAAAAGCATTCTTCACGTCCAACTGGTATAGCGGCCACTGACGAACAGCGGCAACAGCAAGAAGAGTGCGAACTGTAGTCATCTGAGCCACTAGGACAAAGGTCTCATCATAATCAATGCCATGTTCCTGAGTAAATCCCCGGGCAACTAGACGAGCCTTGTGTCGCTCAATGGAGCCATCAGGTCGATATTTTACCTTAAAGACCCACTTGCAGCTAACTGGCTGAACACCCATAGGCAGTGCCATAGGCAGTGGAACAACATCCCAAGTACCAGATCAAAGGCACTGAACTCATCTGCAATAGCTTTCCGCCACTCGGGGTATTGAACAACTTCCTTATAGGTTTTGGGCTCACGTGTAGAGTGTATAGCAGTGAGATATGCATGAAACTGGGGTGAGTAAGAAGCTAGTGTGGCAAAACCAAATTGGTCAGAGGGACTAGTGACATCAGGTGTATAGCAGGGTGGTGGGACGCCAGCAGTAGAACGTGCAGACTGACGCACTGGTGGTGGAAGGGCAGTATGTGGAGGTGAGTTAGGTGGTGTGGGCGTAGGCAGCTGTGGGAATGCAGGTGGTGGAGAAACAAGGGGTGTCTCTGTAGGAATAATGAGGGGACTGTCTATAGCAGGAGCGAAAGGAGCCAAAGGAGTGGGATCAAAAGGAATAGGTGGAGTGGAAGTAGGCCCAATAGGTGAAGGATCGAGAAAATTAGTGTCCTGAGGAGAGGTTAAGTGGTAGGGAGAGTCTTCTACAAAGGAGACATGTCGAGAAATACGAATACGACCTGCCGATCAAAACAACGATAACCTTTATGTTCAGGACTGAGACCTAGATGAACACACTTAGCGGCGCGAGCAGTGAGTTTCGTGCGCTCAGTGGGAGGGAGAAGGACATAACATGTGCAACAAAAAATACGGAGCATGTTGTATTTTGATCCTGCGGCAGGTCGTAGGACAAGCAAATTTTAGTTACAAAAATAAATGCTGGATACTTAAAATTTAACAGAAGTAGTGATAGTAATGAATCATGCCTTCAAACCAACTGGTTTCAGAGTAGATGTTCCACTGCTTGATCGAGGGGGCAACGATGATGCATCGTCCATAGGATCTGCAATAATTTAGTAAATTGAACACAACAGCGTGTTGATAGGTGAATAAACAGAGCAATGTATCAGGTCAAAAAAGCTTTGAATTTACCGAGTAGACGAAATGGTTCAGTAGGAATTTTAGAAGCCTTGGTATCTAGAGTTCTGCAAAACACGACAGTCTTTAAGGATCAATTCAAATATAGAATGCCGAGTGCCGAAATTGAAATTGAAGACCAAGTGCTTGCCCTAGAGTTGCATTGGAGAACCACTTGTTTCAGAGTGAGGGCCGGCCCCATCCTTGAGGCAGGCCCCGAATTTTTTGCAATTTTAGGGACCCCAAATTTGTAATCCCTTGTAAATATAGACACGTATTTTGTACGTAAAAAATTATATTACTATTAGGGACTCCAAAAATAATTATTTGGGCCTTTAGAAGTTTTCGCTTCGGACCCGGGAACTCAGGGCCGGCCCTGTTCAGAGTTAGTGTGAGGTAAGAAGCCAGGAAAGGGTTTTTGGTTCAGGGGTACCTACATGTCAATCATGGAAAAGCTTTATTAAAACGAACAAGAAATGTATACCATGAAGATTAATAACAAAGTAAACAATATGAACGGAAATTAGACCTGGCACCAGGAGGATAAGGTCGATATTTTGCTTTTGCTTGTGATAACTGATTGTATTTGCCTTACAGATTACAGAATGTAGCATGGTAGCTCAAAATGAATTAGTCAAATTTACAATTTCAGCAATTTAAAAAGGATGATAAGTTCTTAATGTATACTTGGTAGAATGTAATGCTTGTGATGTTTTGGAGAACTAATCAATATTGCTGCGCTGTCGTCATGATGATGTCAGCGGGGCCCACCCCGGTGAGAAGAGACAGCAGTGTCTCTGAGGTGTGACATGGCACATGGGGCCGGGGTTGGCTCTATGTGTACACGGATTGAGGAGTTTGAATAGTCCCATATCGAAAATTGAACTAGAATAAATAATAATAAATAATATAGCCTGTGATCAAGAGTCACCAATCCGATTAACCACCTTTTGAGAGGCAGCCTGTAGGTGGACAGTTGTACTATACTATAAATAATTTGTCTAATAAATTGTATAAATTGTATAAATTGTCTGAGTCTGGGGGAGGGGCGTTACACAATCGAATTAGGGACACCATGTAATTTGACAACATGAGAAACAAACAATGCAACTACTTCTGGAGCTGTGAAGTTTTGCAAAAGTGCAATAAAATGTGCATACTTGGAGAGTCTATCCACAACTACTAAAATAACATTTTTACCTTCAGATGAAGGTAGCCCCGTAATGAAGTCCAAGGATATATCAGTCCACACTTGATCAGGAATTGGGAGAGGTTGTAGGAGTCCACCAGGTTTTGTTGTGTTGTACTTGGTTTGCTGACATACAGAACATTCCTGTACAAAGGTGTACGCATCTTTGTGCATGTTTTTTCAAACAAAGGACTCTCGCAATCTAGCTACAGTCTTCTCAACCCCTTAGTGTCCCCCCGTTACTTAAGAATGCCACTCCTGCTTTACCATTTTACGAAGGTTATTGGGTACAATCACCCTACCTTTAGTAAATAACAGTCCACCCCTTAGTGTTAATAGAGGTTTGCAAGCAGGGTCCACAAGTAGGTCATGTAAGGTTTGCATCCACACAGGATTCTCTTCAATTCCTCCCTGATCTGATTGCAAATCAATGGTTGTGGACTAAAAATTGTAGCTAAAAATGTGCACATTTCTTCATTAGACTTTCTTGATAAACTATCTGCTGCAGAGTTGATTCTGCCAGGTTTGTACATGATTTTGAAAGTATCCAGCCAGTTTATATATCCACCGCTGTTTCTCAGGGGTTTGCATTACTTGATTAACCATGTGGTGTAAGCTTTGATGATCTGAGTAGATAAGAAACTCTCTTCCCAGTAGATATTCTCTTCATTTCTTAATGGTCTGTGATGGCATGCATTTCTCTAACATATGTTGAAGTAGATTGCATTCTTAATGACATAGTCTTGCTGAAGAACGCAATCGGGTGGCCCTCTTGTTGCAATACTGCTTATACCCCCTTTCCTGAGGCATCAGTTTCCACCACAAACTGTTTAGTGAAGTCTGGAAGGGATAGTACTGGTGTGCTTTGTAGGGCTTCTTTAAGCATCTTAAAAGCTTCTTCTACACCACTGTTCCACCCAAATGCATCTTTTTTGAGTAGATCTGTCAATGCCACTGCCTTTGACGCATACCCCTTGATAAATCTTCTGTAGTAACCTGCCAAACCAAGGAATCCTCTTAATTGCTTAAGGTTCTTTGGAGTTAGCCAATTCTTAATTACCTCAACCTTTGAAGAACATACTTGTACACCCTGCACAGAGATCATATGCCCCAAGTATTCCAGAGATTGCTTGCCAAAGTCACATTTGCTTTTCTTAATATAGAATTGATTTTGCTAAAAAATCCTTAAAACTGTGGCCAAGTGATTTAGGTGCATATCCCAGCTTTTGCTGTAAATCAAAATGTCGTCAAAAAAGACTAAGACAAACTTGCGTAAATAATGCTTGAAAATGGAGTTCATCGCAGCTTGAAATGTGGATAGGGCATTTGTGAGTCCAAAAGGCATCACCAAAAATTTATAGTGTCCACCATGAGTGCGAAAAACAGTTTTCTTCTGATCCTCCGCCCTCACTCTAATTTGGTGATAGCCTGCTCTATGGTCTAGCTTGGTGCAGTACTTTGCACCATGTAACTCATCGAAGAGCTCATCTGCTGTCGGAATAGGAAACTTGTCTTTAATCGTGACTGCATTCAAGGCTATAAAATCGACACAAAACCTACATGTCCCATCTTTTTTCTTCACTAACAAGAGTGGAGAGGAGAAGGGGCTTTTACTCAGCCTTATTATCCCCTCTTGCAGCATCTTTGCTACTGGCCTCTCAAGTTCATTTTTTGGAAATGTGGATATTTATAAGGTTTTACATTTATAGGAGCTGTGCCTGGAATCAAATGTATGAGATGATCAAAATCTCTGCATGGTGGCAACTCAATAACTTCTGCAAATAGAGGCTTGTATTGCAGCAGTAAGTGTTCAAAATCCGAATGAATGTCTGGCATTGGCTTATTCTCCTGCAAGACTAGGTGATAAAATTCCCCTGTAGCACGTGTGTTCATCTCTCTTCGTAGGGAGTTAAGCTGCATTCGAGAAGGATCTTGACCTTCACCACCTTGAAGCTTCATACTTCTGCCTTCATGTTTGAATTCCATGGTCATTGCACTATAATCGAATACTATCTTACCAAGTAATCTGAGCCATTGAATGCCCAACACCAAGTCAGACCCATATATTGGAAGAATGTAAAAATCTATCAAGAAGGTACTTCCCTGTATGAGAACTGGCACAGCTTTGCATTGCCCCTCACGCACTAATGTCTGGCCATTCCCCACCATCACACTGAAGTTAGCTGCAGACTGAATAGGTAGATTCAGAAATTTAGCCAATCTTCCTTGCATGAAGTTATTCGTGCTCCCTGAATCAACAAAAATTTGAACTGGTTGTTGAGCAATTGATCCTTGTACCCTCAGAGTTCTTAAGTAAATCTGGCCTTGAAATGGCTTGGAAGGAAATCTCAGATACACCTTGCCGTCACTGTGTCTATATCATACTGCACCATTCCTTCTGTAGAGTTTACTGTATCATCCTGCTGTGTCATGTCTTCCTCCCCTTCTTCAGTTAGTAGCATCAAGAACTTTTTCTGACATTTGTGGCCTGGGGTAATACTTTTCGTCGCAATTGAAACATAGACCGATTTTCTTTTCTACCTGCCCATTCAGTTGGGAGAATTTTTTCGACAAACAGTCTTGGGTGTTGAGGAGTATTAAGGGAACTGAGTAGGCTGGTTTGGAGTTGGTAACAAGGGTGGAAGGTTACTTGGAGGTGGTTGCCATGGTGGACGCTGAAAACTACCCCTACTACCATGATATCTATTGTCTTCTAGTTTATCTTCCTGAAGTTTAGCCAATCCCATTGCATCAACTAAAGTCAGATGCTTATGAGCCAATACTTCCCTTCGTATATCAGATTTCAGCATTGAGATAAAATTGCTCAATACATGATCGATCTGACAAGCCTTTGGTTTTGTTAATCAACGTGTCAAATTGATCCTGGTATTCAGCTAGTGTTGAGGTCTGTGTTAGCTTGAACAATTGTCCAGCATGATCCACAAATGGAGAAGCCCCAAATCTAGAGTATATAGCTTTAACGAATATTTCCCAACTACTGAAATCTCCATTTTCATACCTATATTGAAACCAAGCTAAAGCACGCCCATCTAAATGGAATGACACTATATGCAGTTTTTGATCCGACGGGGTTTTATGAAATGCAAAATACTGATTAGCCTTGAACAACCATCTCATAGGGTTGTTACCATCAAATCGAGGAAAATCCAATCGAGGATTTTTGAAATGAGTTTCATGATGCGGGGTTGAAGATGATCTTACATTGGTTGGGGTCTCTGATGCTGGTGGTCGATTGAGAATCTGATCCAACTTTTCTTCCAAAACTGCGAATCGATCCATCTTGTCCTCCATTGCAGAGAAGCGTCGAACCATTTCCCCAAATAATATTTTCTGCGCCTCAACCTCAGTTGATAATGTTTGCAGCTGCTCTCCATGGGACTTAGTTGTTTCCCGAACATCATCCAACGAACTCCTGCGTCCGCCATTGCTGATGCTCAACTCAGTCGAAAGCACAAATTGATACAGAGCAAATCTCAATAGCAGATATACTCTGTTTTTCCTGGATTCAAATCTCAAATCTATGAGCCAAATACAACTAATCAATCAGTAATAGGGTTTTGCAGAGAAATATTGAGAAGATCTAGATCGGAATAGAAGAGAGGAAGAAGAAGATAGGTGGGTAAAAAGGACAAAAGAGTTTGTTATACAAATCATCCAATTCCCTATACAATCAGGATCTATTTATTCCCATTCTTCTATTCTGCAGTTATTCTCTACGTGTCACCACTTTGCCGCCAACCCTTGGATTCAAAATGCCTGTGCACCTCATGTGTGGATCAAGTGCAGATGTAATCTTCTAAGTGTCCAGGTTTCTTCTGCTTTCGCGCGCTTCTTCTATCTTCCCCTGCATTCGCTCCTGCTCTTGTATCAGTTCTCATATCAGCTCCTGCTCTTGTGTCAGCTCTCGTATCAGTTATACTACCTTTGCTTCTCGTATCTCCTTCCACATCAGGAAATTGAAACATTTGTTATTGATTGAAACTTCGGACACACTGGCCCTAACTCTTTGTAGTTTGACTTGTCTCAAGCAAATGCATTATTAATTATTATCTGTTCTGAAACAGAGACAGGGCATCAAAATTTTACCCACAAGACCACATAGCCTTGGTATGAATTACACACTTTCGTATATTATTAAATGAACGATAGATTTTGCGATTAATACCAAATTGTCCAGATCTATGCACGCACAAAATAGTGATTGCTAACAACAAGAGTACAGATTTTGTAATTGTAATTAATACCAACTGGCTCAGATCTCCCAATCCACGAAGTAGCGATGCTAACAAGAAGAGTAGACCAAACAACAAACCCACAGTGCAATCAAACTAGTAAACTGTATTACCGTTTTTATCCAACTCTCTGCGTTTTCTATCACTCAACCAATCAGAAGAAAATAAAACAAACACAAAATGTTATGCATGCAAAACAAACATCTTGAATAAAGTCTATATGATCAATTCGCCGAAAGCGTATAAATCTTACATTTGCTTCTGGTCATTATGAATGTAAGACTTGTGGCAATGCTCAGCAGCTGAATAGCCTTAGGTTCTTCAGCTCCTACACATATATACATATATATCGAGGAATAATTCTCAACTAACAGGTCAACTACATATTAAGATCTTGAACAAATTGATGGATAACTAAAACTAGAAACTGAATTAAGATCTGGGTTTTTGTGATCATACTTGCAAGGCCTTGACAAAGCACTTGCTCTGCTCCATTGACAGTTTGTCGAAAGTCAACGGCTTGTTTTCGGGCCGCCATTGCTGCATTTTGTGCACCTTGATATGGAAGGGAAAGAAGAAACTCTCAAATTTGGAGATAAAAAAGAAAGTTTGGTGAATTGAATAAGTGATCTGTTTCGGTAAATGAGAGGGAAAGGGAGATGGAGAGAGCGAGAAAGGTAGAGGAAGCAGTTACTCACTAATTAGGTTACTGACTCCCTCATTTCAAAGCAAGACGACGGTCAGAAGCAGTTACTGACTAAATATGTTTTTTTTAAATTTAAAACCACTCCCTCATTATTTTTACTGGTATTTAGCACATGATGCACGATTTTAATAAATAAATATATTTTAGAGTATAAAGATTATAACGGGGAGAGTTGAAATTGTATATGATGCACGTAAGTTAATATATATATTTTAAAGTAAAAAGAGTATAATGAGAGAGTTAGAGTTGCATGTATGATGCACATAAGTTGATAGATTTACAACACTACAACTCCAACTCTCCCATTATAATAGTTACCAGTATTTTTCACGTGCGATGTACGTTTTAATAAATAGTTGGACTTGAACGTGCGATACACGTAAGACGGTAGTAATTAGCACGTGCGATGGATATCTTATTTTTTAAAAAATTGAAGCTGGACGGGCGATACACGTATTATTTTAAAAAATTAAGAAGGAAAATTTTTGATTTGTACGTGTAATGCACGTATTGATAAATAGATCTGGAGTTGTGCGTGCGGTGCACGGGTTTGTTTACTGACAAAGTGATGTTTGTTTTTTTTTTGATAACGAGGATAGAATCGTTAGATTCCAGCCTATAATATATTAATCTACCTGCTAAGGGGCAACAGAAACAATTTTACAAGCAGTAAAAAACAACTGTCCAAAGATGGACAAAGCAAAGAAACAGTCGCTAGCAATGGAGGAAATTGCCTAAACACTCGAAACCAACAAAAACTCTAAACCTACGACTAACGACACAGACAACAGCGGAGGAAGCCGGGACGGAAAACACCAACATGCCCCACCACCAGCGATAGAGTCGACATAGAATGACGGCCAGCATCCCAAACAACGACTCTGAGCCACCGGAAGTTGCGCAGAAGAAGATCCGATACGACGAAGAGGAAGCCAAGATACGAACAGACAGGGAGAGGCTATGACAGTGAAGGAGATGAATCCACTAAGCGGACGAGGTCCACAGCGAGCTGGACCAGAAAAGCTGGAAGCGAGAGAAAATAGCAGGCCAGGGGCCGTTCACGTTCGAAGCGAACGTCTCAACCTCCTCACGCTAGAGACAACCCGCAGCTAGGAGGGGAAGGACAGCCAAAAAGGCGACTGGTCGGCAGGACATCAGAGCCAAAAAACAGCTCGAAATCCAAACAAACCAGAAAAAACAACTCCTGTAAGGGGGAGGAACCATTCCAAGAAAACAATCAGCAAAAAGCACTCAGGATCTCCCCAAACAAACAATCCCAAATGATAGGTAAGCAACTCAGAAAACGAACAACGAAAAGTAAAACTACTCTACAACGACCACATCAAGGAGATAGAAAAAAAACACCACACACGAACTAATAGGCACAGAGAAATGATGAGCCACTGCCTAAAGCAAAAGAACAAACTAACAGAGCTAGAAAATAACAACAAGTGAAGCACTAAACGTTTCCAGCAGGAGGGGGAAGCAGCTAGGAAGTCCTGCAACCAAAATGAATGGCAGCAGTAGATAAGTTCCAACAAGTCATCCATCGGCTAAATACAGACAGTGAGCCAACCATTGCAAGAGCAACAAAATAGGAGGATAAAGAACCATACAAACCAAAAAAAAAAACAACAAGAGTTGTCATAGCCGAAGTCCAAAACCAAGGGGAACTCAAAAACATTCGGATGACAAAACCCAGCATAGCCACCAGCCGGCGGAAGAATAGTTCCCCAATGTCATCCGAAGCAAAAGAAGGGAGAGCCCTGTCACTCCTGCAAATAGAAGACGCAAAAGGATCACTAAAATGCGAAGAAAGAGATAAACTCAGTAAGAACAACCACCAAAGTAACAGTAAGCACAGTAATGTTGACTAAAGAAATAACCGTAGCTAACTAGAAATAATGAGGTTATAATGATAGAAATGGTAAGCCTCCTCAAGACGCTCCAAGTGTAACTCCTCCAATTTGACAGGAGTTAAAGTGGAAGACCACAAGTTAATGAAAAAGAGAAAGTCCTCAATCATCGAGGCCATCGAAGAAGGGGATGGCAAGAAAATATGTTTATTTCTTTCCGACCAAGTCACCCAGATAATGGCCATAATGGAAAGAAACCACGAGGAGCGGAATTCTTTCTTGATCGAAGCTTCTCTCCAGCAGAACGAGAAGTCAACCGGGATAGAGGGAGCTTGCCAAGCCCTGCTCAACAAGTTCCACAAGGGTTGGACAAAACTGCATTGAAGGAACAAGTGTTCAGCATCCTCGTGATGGGTCGAGCAGAGAGCACACAATTGACCCAAGGCAAGACCCATCGAGTTAAGGTGATCAACGGTGAGCAGTTTGTTATTCAGGGCTAACCAGGTGAGAATTTAGATTTGAGAGGGGCACAACTACTCCATAACGATTTGGCCAGGTTAGAGTAGATACCTCCAAAATTCAGAAAATTGTAGAAGGATTTAACTGAGTAGATTCCAGAGCTAGTCTAGCGATAAGATAGTTTATCATTAGGATGCCAAGAATACTGGTTAAGCTTAACAAAGAGGTCGTTGAGCTCCGCCTCGAGATGCGAGGGAAGGACACAAAGGAACTGAATGGACCAGAATTTTTGTTGATCAATAAAGGTGATATAATCTGCCACCGTAGTCACAGGATTGGAAGCCAGTTGATAAAGAGAGGGGAAAAAAGAAGCTAACTTAGTGGTACCGAACCAAAGGTCAACCCAGAACTTGGTCTTGGTTCTAGAGGCGTATTCGTGAGAGACCCCACAACAGAACAGTAAAACTGCTTTCAAAACTCCTTTCCAGAATGGGGAAGCTTTGCGGGACATGGAGGGTGAAAAGTCTAGGATTCTTTTCCGAGAAAAACAATTAGAGGAAATGGTCCTAGGCCCAAGGCAGTTGATCGTGAACTAGGATTCTCCATAACCATTTACCCAGTAGAGCGAGATTTTTCTGCCTGAGGTTAATAACCCCGACACCCCCTGCAGCCTTAGCGGTGCAAATCATCTTCCAGTTACAAAGGTGGGAACCGGCTTTATACCTGCCCCGAACCAGACCAAAAGAAGTTCCTTCTGATTTTGTCGATCCTCTTAATAATCCAAGAGGGGGTGTAAAAAAAGGACATCATATATAAAGGAGTAGAAGACAGGACAGAATTGACTAGAACTAGTCTACCTCCATGAGAGAGGTGTCTACCGCTCCAAGCGGAAAGCCTGGATTCAACTTTCTCAATCATCGGAGTCCAATCCGATTTGAGGAGCTTCCCCCACCGCAGTGGAATGTCCAGATAATTAATGGGAAAGGAAGCCGAAGCACAGTTGAAGAAGTGAGCAATTTCTGTTTGCCGATTGATCGACCCCCCTATCCAGAGGACCTGAGGATTTTTGAAAATTAATAGGGAGCCCGAAAGCTTTTTCAAAGATGTATAGAAGTAACTTAAGGTTGCGCAAAGTACATCCGTTGGGTTGCACGAAGATGATGGTGTCATCAGCATATTGGAGGTTCAGCATGCCTCGAAAGCTGTGCGTTCCCCTAATTCCCTCGATGACACCGGAATCCCAAGCGTTACGAAGTAATTTACTGAACACATCGGGGGAAAATAAGAGGGAAGAAATAGGGTCGCCTTGACGAAGACCGCACTTGCACTTGAATTTGTGGCCTTCCGAGCCGTTAATGATAATCGAGGAAGTGCCAGCAAAAAGGATGGATTTGATCCAGGCCATCCATTTTGGGCCAAAACCACGGTGAAGAAGGATATCAAAAAGAAAATCCCAACTAACATTGTCATATGCTTTTTGAAAATCCAGTTTAAGCAGAATACCCTCGGTGTTGGACCTATGACAAGCGGAAATAACTTCTTGGGCCGAAGCCACACTGTCCAAAATAAACCTATCTTTAATAAAACCCAATTGAGCCGAGTCAATTAAAGGAAAAATAATAGCACTCAAACGAGTCGAAAGAACTTTCATGATAATCTTGAATAAGGTGTTGATCAGACTAATCGGTCTAAAATTGGACACCGAGTTGGCACCAATGATCTTGGGAATGAGCACAATATGCACGTAAATGATACGATCAAAAGAGAAGGACCCTTGGTGGAGGTCGGCAAACATTTGGAATAAGTCATCTTTTAGTTCCTCCCAAAATTTCTGGAAGAAAAAAGCAGGATACCCATCCGGACCTGGGGCTGAGTCACTTTTCAAAGAGAACACTGCCAGTTTAATCTCATCTAGAGAGAAGGGAGCCTCAAGGCTGGACAGATCATGGGATTGCTGACCATATAATTTGTCCCAATCCAGATGGAAGAGGCACGGCTTATGCGAACCTATCAGGTTTTTGAAATTGAGGAAGGAAGCATGAAATTCGAAATCAGTAGTCAGCTCATTATCATTATCGATAATAGAGGTGATACGATTGAGGCGCTGACGGTGCGAAGCAAAGTTGTGGAAAAAGGCGGTGTTACCATCACCTTCCTTGATCCAACGATACTTCGCTCTCTGAGCCCACTTAATACGATCATTGTGGAGAATAGATGCATATGCTCTCTTGCAAGAAGCACGTTCCAAACGAAGTTGTTCTGAGATCGGACCCACCTCTTCAAGTTTGTCAATGGAGTCAATGGAGGCAAGAAAGACTTGCTTGAGGAAATTTGCCTGCCCGAATCTTTCTTTATTCCAAAATTTACAACCATGCTTGATAGTGTGAAGCTTGAGAAGAATGTGGCCGAGATCCGAAGAACCCGTGATAGAGAAGAGATACTCTGTGATGAGATTCACGAAGGTTTGGTCTTGTAACCAAAATTTTTCGAAACGAAATTTGTAAGGTCTGGAGAAGTTGAAGTTCGAGCATAATGAGATGGGAACATGATCCGACGATGGGTTGGGTAAGGCAGAAACAAAAGAGTTGTGGAAGGAATTGATCCAATCTAAAGAGAAAAGGAAACGGTCGAGCTTAGACATAGAGGGAGTTTGTCTCATGTTGGACCAAGGTGAAAGATCTACCGTTGAGAGGAAATTCTGAGGTTGTGTTTGGCCTAGCTTTTTTTTGGGCTTTAAAGCTACTTCAGAAGGAGAAGCCAGAAAGTAGAGCTTTGAAATTAAAAGCTGAAGCTGTTTGGATAGTCAGCTTTTTTTTAATTGTAAAGCTACTTTTAAGCTAGAAGCTGTTTGGCATAAGATATCAATTGTGAGCTACTTTTATACTCAATTTAAGCTTTTGATTTTATTTAAGAATAAAATATCAGTTATCAAATTACAAAAAAAAATCTTTATATTAACCTAGAAAACTCGTAAAAAGGAAAAAAAATAATAATATTTGAACTGTACGTAAATAAAAAAAATTAAAGGACTACAATACTTTATGAAATGCATCATTCCTATACAAGAAAAAATATTTAATTATTAGCTTACATTAAAAATACAAATTAAAAGAATATTTTAATGACAAATGCTTTTAATTTTGACCGTACAAATTAAAAGAATACTTTTGACCATACCTATCAATATGTGGTTTAATTCGCGACACCCATGAGTGAGAAAGTCAAAAGTTACCAGTTAACAATTAGACTTATTAGTTAACATATGTTAACATTCGCGAGCGCTGTAAGGTATCCAGTTAACAATTAAACCCATGAGCGCTGTAAGTTACCAGTTAACAAAACCCTAAAGAAATCTATCAGCGTGTTCCCCGGTCGCGAATGTTCGGCGAGGAAGGGGAAGGGGGTCGCGAGTGTTCGGCAAGAAAGGGGAAGGGGAAGGGGAAATTTTTTTTTGTTAGGGTTTGATATGTGGGAAGGGCCAAAAAAAAGGTGAATAGGTAAAAAAGAAAAAGAAAGGAGAAGCCAGAAGTTGCTCTTGAGGGCTTTTTTTGAAGATCCTTTTCTTCATTAAAAATATGCTACTTCTCCATTTGTAGAGCTTTTCAAAATATGCGTTTGGCTCAGCTTCTCCTTCTAAAGGAGAAGAGAAGTTAATTTTAAGCTAGGCCAAACGCTACATGAGAGATGTAGCATCCGAATACAATCATTAAAACGATTAGATTCTGCTTGGTGAGCTGCCGATCCCGTCCGTTCAAACGAGAATCTAGTAACGTTGAAATCGCCGCAGAAGAAACAGAGACCAAGTCTATGATTTTGGACGGAGTCAAATTCGCTCCAAAAAAGAGGGCGGCAATTCGCAGTGGATGGTCCGTAAACCGATACCACTGTGAGATCTCAATTGAATTCGAACCAGTGAAGACAAACAATGAGGAAGAAGGTGAGGCAGCGAATAGAGATTAGAGAGAATCTAGAGTCTCTAAAGCCAAATAGAATGCCACCTCTGGAATCAATCGCGTCCAGGGATATCCAATTGGTCATTAAGGATCCACCTATCGAACGAAGGGTGGAAGGGGTCGGGGAAGCGAGTTTTAATTTCTGGATAGAGATCAAATCACATCGGGAAGAAGAGATAAGTTGGAAGACGACTTGTTGTTTGGTGGGGTAACTAAGTCCCATCACGTTCCAAGAGATACTAATCATGATTAACACGATTCTCCAGCGCTCTAGAGATTTCGCATTGGCAGATCAAATAAAAGGCATCCAAGCTATCCTAGTTAACTGAGAATCCCATATCCTTCAAAATACGAAGCATGTCGATGTCAGTAAGTGAATCGAAATGCACCTGATAAATAGATCCCAGTTGGGCCTGCCCATCAGAACGGGGGGAGGGAATTGGGATATGCTTCTTGCGAATCTGAGCCGCAAGGGAAGCATGATATTCTGACTTGGAGGAAGAAGTTCTAAGCACCCGAATGCGAGCACTAGAACGAATGATAGAATAGGGGGATTTCTTTGCTCACTCAGTCTGTTGTTCTCCATATTGGACAAAATCAACAGACTGACATGGCGAAACAACAGGGGAGACCAAAGTTACGTTAGAATTTGGAACACGGGCGGGTAAACCTGTGGAGGGGAAACCCAAGGAGAGAGAGGAGAAGGCAGAAATGTTGTCCAGGGAGTGTGCGAGAGGTCTCTCGAACCCTTGTCGAGGGGCGAGAGATCTCCCCTCAGTAGTGGAGAGATCCACAAAACGGGAATGAGTGTAGAGGAGCGTGGAAAAATGAAAGTTTAATGTGTAATCAGTAGGTAACAAAGAGTATAACCCATACCGAATGTGAAGAAGGTGCCCACCAAAACAAAAAAAAGAAAAAAAAGGCTGAATAAAAGGAAAAATGAGCTCGGAGAGGGGAGGGGATACCTGATGATGCGATTGGGATCGATCAAGAATCGCAACTTCTTCTTCCAATCGATCATCCTGATCAACCCAGGAATCGCCTTTCTAAGAGATCGCTTTCAGAAGCATAGGTAGAGCGAGAGAATCTGAAGCTGAAGAGCTATGCACTACTCTGGTATAACGATCCCAATCAGATGAGATGTGCGGGTTAACGTCCCAAGCCGGCCACTTCTGCTCCGAATCTGATAACTCAGACCGAGACGGACCAGAGGAAGGGGTTGGCAAATCAGCAGGAGACAGAACAAGGAGAATCCTCGCCTGTGGAGGAGGGGGATTGGAGGGTTGCACAACGACTGAGGTTGGGTTGGAAGAACATTGCTTCAAGGAGTCCTTCTCCGGGTTAATCCACACATGGTTACGAGGTTTAGGAGGAGAGACCTTGGGAGAAGGAGAGGGATGCACACCCAATTTATGAGGAGGGACGTGCTTTTTAGCAGGTGCCTTGGGCCAGCCTTTCCATTTCGCCGGCTGGGTGGTAGGCTTAGATGAAGAACCAATAGTGAAGGGCGAGAGAGAGGGGGAAGGAGTTGCAGGGAGATCAGTGAGTCCAACTTGTAAGGGGTTGGGGGCCGACCCTCCTTTTGGAAGGTCATGATAATGAACCGAAACCGCAAAGATGGACTTGTTGTCATGTAGAGAATAGGCATCGACCCTGTCCTTTAAAGGGGGGCAAAAGAACTCCGCATCTACTTGAAGACAGCCGGAGGCAAGCATGGATGAGGAAGAAATACTAATAAGATCTCCTATTCATTTTGTCATAACAGCTGCCACACGAAAAGAATCGCAGAAAGGGGGAAGGGCAAGAAGCGTGGCCTTAACAGGGGATTGGACTAGGCTCGGGGGAGGCATGACCTGATTGACCCATTTACGGATGGCAATCTTGATCGAGCCTATGGAAAGGGAGTTAAGAACTGAGAGATCTTCTAGAATCTTGACGGAGGGGCATAGAATGACCACCTCTCCGTTGGAGCAGGTGTTGAGAACCCAAGGCCAGTCTTGAACATTGCATGAATTGCTAAGAAAAGAGTTGAGATTAAAACTGGATACAGTATCTCCACTGAAAGAGACCGCCCAGTAGTATTCGAACAGCCTCAACTTATCTGAGAGTTCACTAGAGGGGACAAACACTACGGTGGTAGGAGGTTTATTCACCTGGGGAGCGAGAACAAACTGCTCCTGGATGGGGGTTGCTTAGCTTCAGAGAGTCTGTGAGACACAGGGGGCGTAGAGAGGATCGGAGCACCATGGGAAATCTTGGATCTTTTAGCCTTCTGGGATGGAAGATCTAGGAGCTTAGACTGAAGAGAGGGAAAATCAAGAGCTTTCAACACTGAGTCAGAAATCGGCAGCCCCAAGGGAAGACCAAGGATTTGCTGAAGAGAGAAGCAACGATTTCTCAAGTGACCTTCCTTTAGACAGAACAGGCATTTCATTTTAGCCGAACAGAAGGATTTGATATGACCTAGAAGAAGACACCGATAGCAAATAGGAGAGGAAGAAGGAGAGGAATGGAAGGAGTTGAGGGCAAACGATTGCACTAATCTATCGATAGGGCGGGAAACGAGAGAAGAAGAGCCTCCCAAAACCTTCTGGTTCGAGGGCTGTAGGACTGGGAAGGGAAAAATGGGGTCCAGCTCGGATTTTTTTTAAGCCTCTTTTTACAAACTCGACCCACGAAGAGCCCATGAAACTCAGGCCCAACACCAAATCGTTGGGATGGGAGAGGGAGAGAAGACAGAAGAACTAACTAGCACAGTAGAGATCAGACTAACCCTTTCAAAAGAGAGAAAATAATCCAACCTCGATCTTAAGAAAGAGAATAAGGCTCGAACGAGAAAAAAAAGGAACACAAGAATATACAACGGCAAAAACGGAAAGAGGAGACACCGAGCTCAGCTAGAGAGTCTCCAAATCCGATCGCAAACAATATGACGAACACCCAGAACAAATGAATTCGAACAAAAAGAATATCTCTGAGCAACGAATACACCAGAGGCCTTAAAGGAGGGGGAAAGATGGGGGAGAGATCCAACGGGCTCTCAAAAAGAAAAACCCCACCGAACACCAGAGGGCTAGCACGAGAGAGAAATAAAAGTAAAAGTAAATGAAAAAGTAAGTCGAAAAATGCTACCACTTACAGCGATAGGCAAAAGCACCGAGCAGTACAGATCCAAGATGGCCCAAAAACAGATCCACTTTGGGGCTTCCAGATCTGAGAGACCAGAGGTAGCCGGGGAGGAAACCAAGCTTCTGAGCAAACAGGGATCTTGGGAAACAATGAATCGAAGAGAAATGCGAGGAACGGGGGCCAGGACGTCAGATCTGGACAGGAACCGTCCCCAGCACCGGAAAGGAGAAGGGCTTAAGGTCTGAGAGGAGGAGAGGACTGGGGAAGAGGGGAGGGGAGCAGAAAACCGAGATCGCCTTGAAATTGCCCAAAAATTGCCTAGAATATTTTTGGTGCGCTTCAAATGTTTTGTAAAAAGTGGCAAAGTGATGTTTGTTGTGTGACAGAAAAATATTAAAAAAATATTTGTTTGTGACAAACTTTCCCATTAAATAATAGTAGATATATTGTGCCAATCAAGTATCAACTATTAAAATATGTGTACTAGCCAAAAATAAAATAAAATAAATAAACCAAAAAAAAAAGCAAATCATACAATAAAAAATATTAAAATATGTGATTAGGAAAAAATATATATTAAAATTTGCAGCAAGTGTAATTGTTTTATTTTTTGAAGGAAAATATGGAATATGAGCACCATGTTTCATTAATAAGAGATTAATAAAACAAACTCAGAATACTGAGCCGAATACAGAGTCCTACACTTCACAAATAAAACATAAGGTCTCCCCCGAACATGAGAGGGTGGAATAAACAAAAAAACATATAGAAATTAGAGGTATAGATAAGCAATGAGATCCCCTCAACAGGCCCTGGGGGGGAATCTATCAAAGGTACAAGAGTACAACAAAGTGTTAATTCTTGATTTTGATAATTACAACACAATGCAAAGTTGTTGTTCTACTTCTTATATATTACAGGATATACAAAGGCGAAATGTTCTAACAAGCTTCTTAAAGAAAGTTGATCAAGCACAGCTACGAATAAAGTTCTTGTTGCTAATTAATTAAGAAAGCTACAAGGTTGCCAGCTTACAAGATAAAGACGAAGGCTAAAAGCTATCTCAAGACTCAAGACTCAAGAACAAGACATATGCTTCAATTTATTGTATTCAGTGTCTTGTAACAATTTGTAATCTTTTTTGTTTTCATTGAGTCTTAGAAAATTTGTAAAAGCCTTGCCACACACTCACACATTATCTTCAAAATAATTGAGTTTTTAAAAACTTAAAAAGATCGAAACAAAGATTGAAAAAGCTCAGCTGTTAAGTACCAGTCGACTGCCATAAGGCACCAGTCGACTGTCGTAGTACAAAACTGACTGAACTTATTCAAACTCTGATAAGTCGACTCATAACGGCAACCCAGTCGAATGTTCAAGATGTTTTGACAGTTTGCTGATTTCAAAATTTGATTTTTTCGAATTCAAAAAGGTTATTTCCGTTGGTTGACAGTTGGTACAACTGTCTCCCAACGTCCAGTGTTTCTAACTCTATAAATAGAGAATAGAAATCACTGTGAAAAAGATAACAACTTTCCAAGCTTTTTGTTTTTCAAAGTTTTCAAGCTTTTGGTTCTAAAACAAGAAGAAGCATTCAAAAACATTCTCTTTCTAAGTCTTGGTTCTCTGAAATCAGTCTTGCATAACAGTGATTTCCTTTGAGACTGATTTCGGAAGTTGACCTAATAGCCACGCATAAAAACACATCCACAACAAGGCTTTAGGTTGATTGTAACTCTTTTGTTGTTGTTCTTCACTCTCAGGTTGTGAGAGTGGTTCCCTCTCGGTTGGAGAGTAGGGCTCTAGGGTGTAGAGTCAGGTTTGTCACTCTTGGTGGAAGAGTGGGTTGCTTTCTCTAGTTGTGAGAAAGGACTACGTGTAATATCCCGGACGGATATTACCGTATATAAATTATTATTTTATTATTATTTTATTATTATTTTGTTTTAATTCCAAAATTTGAATATTTTGGTAATTTTCACCCGGTTTGTCCATAGACATTATCTGTATCCAGATATCGGCCAGTATACATCCGTATTGTATCAAATTGATACCGTGATCTTCCGAACTAATAATAGAATTTATTTTATCATTATTTCCGAGATTAAATTATTTTTACACGGATTATGCGAAGATTTTCGGTATACATACATATATGCGCACATACGCGTAGTATGTCGATTAGTACATTGTACAAAGTATATGGTATGTATTTTATGGATAAAATTGTTCTCCTTGTCATGACAATCCTAATTAGATAGTTAGGATTGTAGGAGAATTAAACATAGGATTAAGAATGTACATGAGAGAATTAGGAGAAATTTTCTAGAAGCAATCTACCTCACATAACACCTCCCCCACATTCACCTCCACCTCACCCCTACCCTACCCTCCTACATGGCATGGCCGGCCCCCAAAAGAAGGAATGGTTTTTGTGCAATTGTGTGGGTGCACATTGCAAATATCCACCCTTCTCTCCTCCTATAAATACCCCCTCCTTCTCATCCTTCTCTCATTTTAGAAAACAAAAAGAAAGAAAGAAAAGAAAGGAAAAGAAAGGAAAAGAAAGAGAGAACCTAATGTTAACTTGAGAGTTTTGTTTTGTAGGTTGTTTAGAAGCTTTCTAAAAGCTAAGGGAAGGAGAAGTTTCTAGCTAGCAAGTTCTTCCAACAAAGAGAACTAGGTGGGGGTTTCTTCATGCTTCTTTCTTTGTTTGTTAGTTTGTTTGTTTGTTTGTTTTGTTGTTTGACTTCTTCTCCTACCTTCTTGTTTTGTTTTGTTTTTTTTTTGGGGTTGTTCTTATGAATGAGTGTGGTATGTTGTGGTAAATAAAAGAAAGAAAGTAATAATAGTGACTACTAACATATAAAGATCACATTTTTGGTATTGTAGTTGTTGTTTTGTATGTTATTGGACTAAAAATTCACATATAGCATATGATCTTGAACATACAACCGATTGGAGGTTGTAGGACTTGTAGGACTTAATACACATAAGCATATGAACATTTTACAACCATTGTGGGTTGTAGGACCTTGATTGAACATTGGACTAATAATAATAAGTATATGTTTATTGTAATAAAAAGATCTTTTTGTTAACCACTAGTTGTAGAAAATTAAAAAGATCTTTCTTTTTACTAAACACTAGTTGTAGATTAAAAAGATCTTTTCTTTTTATTGATCACTAGTTGTAGATTAAAAAGATCATCTCTTTTTTAATCACTAGTTGTAGCTATTAAAAAGATCTTTCTTTTAATCACTAGTTGTAGATATAAATGAAAAAGATATTTTCTTTCATATTTACTAGTTGTAGAGTAAAGTAAAATAAAAATGATCTTTTCTTTTATCACTAGTAATAATAAAGACTAGTAAGCAACTAAGTAGTAGCATGCTAAAATATAAAGTAGTAGTATGTGATTAAATGAGGTAGTAGTAGCATGTATGTTGATTAGTAAGGTAGTAGTAGTATGGGTGATTAAATAAAGTAGTAGTATGGTTGATATAAAGTGGTAGTATGTTGATTAAAGGAAGAAGTGGTAGTAAGTAATTATAGATGTTTTATGTCCATAAAGTAGTAGTAGTAGTAAGTTGTATGTTGTGTTCTTGATAAGAATGAAGTAGTAGTAATAGTAGATAATTGTGTGTTATGTTTTGATTAAAATAGGAGTAGTAGTAGTAGTAAAATGTTGTAGGACTACTTCTAAAAATATTTAGAAGCAATATTCATGCTTCAAATGTTGTAGGATCACTCCTAAAAATATTTAGGAGCAATATTCATGCTTCAAATATTGTAGGATCACTCCTAAAAATATTTAGGAGCAATATTCATGCTTCAAATGTTGTAGGATCACTTCTAAAAATGTTTAGAAGCAATACCCATGCTTCAAATGTTGTAGGATGCCTAATAAAAATATCCTACCATGTTTTTATGCTTAATTAGTTGTAGGATGTTTTATAAAAATATCCTACCATGCTTTATGTTTAGAATGTTGTAGGATTGTTTCTAAAAATATCCTATCATGCTTTTATACTTGAAATGTTGTAGGATGATTTCTAAAAATATCCTACCATGCTTTATGTTTAGAATGTTGTAGGATTGTTTTTAAAAATATCCTATCATGCTTTTATACTTGAAATGTTGTAGGATGATTTCTAAAAATATCCTACCATGCTTTATGTTTAGAATATTGTAGGATTAATTCTAAAATTCCTACCATGCTTAGATTATTCTATTCATGCTTAGAATGTTGTAGGAATCAATCTAAGAGTTTCCTACCATGCTTGGATTAATGACATTATGCTTAGGATATTGTAGGATCCATAATAAAATTACTTACCATACTAGTTTAATTGTAGGTATGTAATATACCATGCTAAGTTAATTGTAGGTATGTGATATACCATGCTAAGTTAAATTGTAGGTAAGTGATATACCATGCTAGTCTTATCTATGCCATGCTAGCTTAATTACAAGTAAGTCGCATATCATGCTAGTTTGATTGTAGGTATGTGATATACCATGTTAGCTTTAATTGTAGGTAAGTGATACACCATGCTAGTTTAATTGTAGGTATGGGATATACCATGACTAGTTTAATTATAGGTATGTGATATACTATGTTAGTTTAATTATAGATATGCCATGCTAGTTTAACTACAAGTAAGTCGTATGCCATGCTAACTTAATTGTAAGTAAGTTGCATGTCATGCTAGTTTAGATTGTGAGTAAGTTGTATACCATGCTAGGTTACATGAATACTCATGGCACCCATGCTTAGATAAGTGTCCGTTCATGCTATGTTAGTAGATGAGCATGATTCATGCTAAGTAAGTAGGTATCGTGCTAATTATTGATCATGTTAAGTTAATGACATCCATACTATGATATTCATGCTTAGAGTAAAGGAACTACCCATGGTTAGTTGTAGTGATGTTATGTTGTGTTCCATACCATGCTAAAGTAAAACATGCTTAGAACGTTGTAGGAGTAATGTTAGAATACCTACTATACCTTGGAATATTGTATGTTATATTAGTCATCTATCCATGCTTGGGTTATGGTGATTAGTCAAGATAAGTAGTAAGCTTTCACGCTCGCTTGACTATAGTGGACTCTATGTCTAGGTCGTAGTGATTTTTATGCTTAAGCTCGATGTAAGCACAAGCGAAATTACATTCATACTTAGGAGTGTGATGGTGAGTAGTTCTGTTTTGTAATTGGATTACCGTAGGAAGATGCTTACGAGTGTATGTCATGCCTAAGGCATTATAGGTCGAAGTAATAAGATCGGGAAGACCACTAGTGATAGTTAGTTCGATAAAGGCTGTTATGTCGCCTTCGGATTCTTCTTTAGTAGAATGCCGATCATAGACTGCTAGTAGATTCTTCTGTTGCTTCTAATAATAGAAGATTAAGTTTGCTAGTAAGCACGTTTGGTTGCTTTTAAGATTGATTACCTGTATGGTTGTTTGCACATGGTTGTGCTTGTACGTGGCTTGACTGGCCCGTATGTAGCTGTGGGTCTCATACGTAGCTTAGTTGGCTCGTATGTAGGTTGTTGTCTCGTACGCGGCTCGACCAGCCCGTGCGTAGCGATTGGTCTCATACACGGCTTATTTGGCTGGTATGTACGTGGTTATCTCCTACGAGGCCCGCCTGGCTCGTAGGTAGTTATTGTTTCATACGTAGCTTATTGGCTCGTATGTGGTTGTTACTCGTATATAGCTTGTTAGCTAGTACACAGTTCGTTGTGCTCGTCTGGGGTGATATTACCACCCTAAGGGCTATCGACCATCAAGACATATGTTTTCTCACCCTAAGGAACTGTGGAGGAGTCACTCCTTGTGTACCGTCGAATCTTAACCAGGGTAGGTTGATCGAGGACCGGAGTATAGACGAAATCCAAGTCTAGGGTAACGGCATGCATGTATATTCGCACGGCCAAAGTCTTGGATCGATGAGTCACGAACCGGATCCTGAGGAATTCTGGTAAGTCTAGGTTGAGCAGCCTAGTAGAGTTGTCTTGCGAAGCCTAAATGAAAGGCCTAGCAGGTTGTGTTTATAACATTGTCATCCCTAGGATTGTTCGAGTCAGGGACATCATTAGGATAGTGACTTACAAAGACTATTTTACTTAAACCCTTTTGCCGGGAGAGAGGAGTCAGTTGTATGGGGCCCCAACACTAACTCGTCCCTTGAGGCAGATCATAGGTGGTGTATTGGGTTGTACCTTTCCGTCAAAGGGATACGTACGGTGCCGTCTCACAGGTTGAGGACACGGATTGCGTATCTCGCGCTGTTGATTCCTGAAGTACCGTGGCTAGGGGTGCCACAGGATGCATTGTGCAGTCCTGCGCTTGCGATACCCCAGAGGGTGCCACAGGGTAGGCTTTGTGCTACCCTGCGCTTGCGAAACCCTATAGTTTGATGTTGGAATGACGCCCGATACATTGGGTTCGTCGATTTTGAGTGAGGTCCGGTTGGCCGGGTCGCGGTGGCGAACATAGACACCACTGGCGAAATGCAACAGTGGCACATGACCACATCTGTAGCCTCGCGAGTCACGGGTAGGTGTCAGGAAGAGGTTGTGTACAATTAGAATTCTTAAACACGGGTTCAATCCCTATATATGGAGGAACGGCTTGAGATGGAGTCGCATGTAGTATGGGCTGCATGTTGCTTTCGGAGACTTGCTGACATTAGAATAGGAAGCGTCCTAGTTCTACCTTCCCGTCAAAGGGATACGTACGGTGCCGTCTCACAAGTTGAGGACACGGGTTGCGTATCTCGCGCTGTTAATTCCTGAGGTGCCGTGGCTGGGGGTGCCACAGGATGCATTGTGCAGTCCTGCGCTTGCGATACCCCAGAGGGTGCCACAGGGTAGGCTTCGTGCTACCCTGCGCTTGCGAAACCCTATAGTTTGATTTTGTTGTGACGCCCGATACATTGGGTTCGTCTATTTTGAGAGAGGTCAAGTTGGCCGAGTCGTAGTGGCGAACATAGACACCACTGGCGAAATGCAATAGTGGGACTTGACCACGTCTGCAACCTCATTAGCCACGTGTAGATGTCAGGAACATGTTGTGTACAATTAGAATTCATAACGCGGGTTCAAATCCCTATGTTTTTGCACTCACGAATACTTAAACTACACAACACCATTGCTATATTTTGTATATTATTTGGGAGATTCGCTGCTATAAGATCAGCCTTTAAGCGTCAGTGAATACTGACGTCCCCACTTCCATAGGTACTGGATCGCCGAAATACAAAGGCAAAATTCAGGAGGACTCAAGGCAAGGAAAGTAAGGAGTCAGTGTTATGTTTAGTTCCGCTGCAGTATATGTATTGATTATGCATTAGTTGAGAAGTACTCTGATGTAAGATGTTGAAGGTTGTAATACTTAAAAATGTAAAGGTAATATTGTAACTCTATTGTAAGGTATTACAGTTGTACAATATTCAGACTTGTAACACATTGTGTATTGAATAAAAAGTTTTAAATTCTCCTATTTTTCTGTGTATTGTGACTAATTGAAGAAAAGGTCTTGGCTCGTGTCACGGTTTCCCAGTATCGGAAATCGGGGCGCTACACTACGGGTTGGACAAGGTTGTTGTCTAACGCCGTAGGGTGTTCTTGTAATTATTTCAAGAATAGTGGAAAATCTCAAGTGGGTTGCTTGGAGACTGGATGTAGGTCGGGAGGACCGAACCAGGATACATCGTGTGTACTCTGTGGTTGTATCTTTTTGAACTTGCATTTCATTTTCTTACTTTATAGCTTTCTGTGAAACTTGTCTGGACAGTCGGCTGTGTACTTTTGTAAGTCGACTGGTTAGACTTGTACTACTTTATCTCTAAAAACTTGTGTGATAAGTCGACTGGCTCATCTATAAGTCGAATGATCAGACTCGCTTTAAAAATACTCTTCTTAACTGTCGCTTCAGTCGACTGGTTTATCTCTTCAAGTCGACTAATCAGAAGAAAAGTCTAATTCCGTAATTTAATTTTTAAGAAACACTATTCACCCCCCCTCTAGTATTTCTTGCCTTGCCTACAGGATTCGACACTTGGTATCAGAGTCGGGTTGAGTGCAATTGCAACTACTTCGAATGCAAATCAGTACCATGAAGGCCAATCTACACAAAGGCCACCCCTTTTCGATGAAAACTATTGGAAGTGTAGAATGAAGATCCACCTTCAGTCCATCAACTATGAAATATAGAACTTGACGAAAACCGAGTACACCGCTCCTACCATTCCATATGCACAATGAAACGACAATATGAAGAACCAAACAATGAATAATGCAAAGGCGATGAATGCGCTATTTTATGCCCTTACAAAGGGGGAGTTCAACCGTGTGCCCAATGCAACAACTGCACATCAAATTTGGCACACACTCGAGGTAACTCATGAAGGAACAAACAAAGTGAAAGAATCTAAAATATCTATTCTTGTTCACAGGTTTGAAATGTTCCGCATGAAGGAGAATGAGAATGTGTTCGAGATGATTACTAGGTTCACAGACATTACAAACTCACTTGTGGCACTTGGGAAGATATACACTCAAGCCGAGATGGTGAGAAAGGTACTTCGTGCACTAACCCCTGAATGGGAGAAGAAGACCACCGCCATAGAAGAGACCAATGATTTAACACAACTTTCTCTTGAGAATCTTGTGGGAAATCTTATGGCTTATGAGGTACAACTTAAAGAGCGCAAGAAGGATGCCGAACCACAACAATCAAAGAAGAAGACATTAGCATTCAAAGCCATGTCATACTTCGAGGATGAAGAAGAAGATGAGAAAGAGATTGCCATGTTCACAAGAAGATTCAAAAAGTTCCTAAGAAAATGTAAGTTTAATTCAAAAAATAAGGATTCTAATGAACCTCCAACTTGTTTCAAGTGTAACAAGGCAGACCATATGAAGAAGGATTGTCCACTAGAGAACGCAAAATCTAAGGAAAAGGCATCCAACTTCAAGAAGGATAAGTACTCAAAGAACAAGTTCGTGAAAAACAAAAAGACATACCAAGCAACTTGGGATGACAGCGATTCTTCGTCGGAAGAAGAAATTGATGAGACAAACGAGGTCGCAAACGTGTGCTTTATGGCATCTCAAAATCAAGTAAGTAATGAGTATGATTCTAATGATTTACTTGATGCTTTCAATGAAATTTTTCAAGAACTTAAAAAGGAAAAGATTAGAGTTAAGAACTTAGAGAAAGTTAATCAAACACTTTCTCAAGAGAATCTTAACCTTGATAAAGAAGTAAAATCTTTAAATTCTCGTGTTTCTAGTTTAGACATAGATCTTGAATCTCTAAAGAAGAATTATGAAGAGATATCCAAGAACGTATTTAAATTTAATAAAGGAAAAGAGAATTTAAATGATGTTCTTCAAAATCAAGTAAAATCTAGTCAAAAATTTGGACTTGGTTTTAAAAAGTCACTTGAAAAACCTCATTCTTCTAAGAACACTAGTGCAAATAAACCTATATCCATTTCTAGTGTTAAGCATAAACTTTATGAATTCTTTGAAAAGCCTAAAATTGTAAGTTCTCCTGATAAAAGTAAATCTAAAATTCAGCCAAGTCGACTACACCCATCCACCAGTCGCCTGTCCAGAGGTACTGAGTCTTATTCAACAAGACAAAAACCTCAGATAAGTCGACCTATACTACCTTCCAGTCGACTGACTAATAGTAAAAGTTGACTGAAAGGTGTTGTAAAGTCGACTGGACAGAGCAAATATGTATGGGTTCCAGTCAACCTGAATTCGAAAGATAAAATTGCTTTTATCAATTCTTATATGCTGAATGTATGTAATTCTGCTAATTTTATTTCTGCTTATGGTGGAAAATCAAACTCATCATGGGTTTGGTTTCCCACAAACTAATATTTTTTGGACCCAATAAAAAGGGTACCATATTCACATTGAATATTTTATAGGTACCTAAGAAAGATCGTTGGATATTTGAGAGCGGATGCTCGAAGCATATGACTGGTCATGCCAACCTCCTATCTTCCATACAAAATATTGATGGAGGAACAGTTACATTTGGGGACAACAATAAAGGAAAAGTCATAGGAATTGGTATGGTCGGTAAGGACACTAACCCCTCTATAGAAGATGTTTTATTAGTTAGTGGACTTAAGCATAACCTGTTAAGTATTAGTCAACTCTGTGATAAGGATTATAAAATTATGTTTGAAAAAGATGCTTGTTTAATTTATGATTCTACCATGCAAAATATAATTTTTCAAGGGTTTAGGAAAAATAACATTTATGAATTGTGTTTGAGAGCATATGAGTTTTCGAATAATTTTTGCTTAGTAGCTTCTAATAATGATTCTTGGCTTTGGCATAGACGTTTTGGTCATGTGAATATGAAAAATCTCTCTAAATTGTCTAAGTACAACCTAATTAAAGGGCTGCCAAGACTATCCTTTAAAAAGGATAAGTTATGTGATGCATGTCAACTAGGTAAACAAATGAAATCTACTTTTTAAAAAAAAAGTAATTTAGGCCGCTCGAATTAATTCACATGGATTTATTTGGCCCTACTAGAGTTGCTTCTTTAAATAAAAGTAGGTATGTATTTATTTTAGTAGATGATTTTTCACGATTCACTTGGACTTTCTTTCTAAAACATAAAAAATGATGCTTTTGAAGAATTTACAAATTTTTGTAAATGAATTCCAAATCAAAAGTCTCTAACCATAGTCACTATTAGAAGTGATCATGGTGGAGAATTTGAAAATGAAACGTTTGTAGAATATTGCAACAAGAATGATATAACTCATTCATTTACATTTCCTAGAGCTTCACCACAAAATGGAGTGGTTGAAAGGAAGAATAGGACTTTGCAAGAATGTGCACGTACCATGCTTGTTGAAAGCAATTTACCTAAATATTTTTGGGCTGAAGCTGTTGCTACAGCTTGTTATGTTTTAAATAGAATTTTGATTAGGCCTAAGCTAAAGAAAACATGTTATGAGTTATTTTTTGATAAGATTCCTAAGGTCTCTTACTTCAAAATATTTGGATGTAAGTGTTTTATTCTGAACACTAAAGATAATTTAGATAAATTTGATCCTAGATCTAATGAGGGTATCTTTGTAGGATACTCAAATAGGAGTAAAGCATATAGAATCTTCAACAAGTCAACAATGACTATTGAAGAATCCATGCATATTGCATTTGATGAATCTCTGTCTTCATCGACTTTAATTGAAGATGATGAAACTAATTCGTCACCTTTAAATAAAGTAATTACATCTTTAGAACAAACTAGTCTTGCTGATAAGTCGACCGATAAGAAAGTCAAGTCGACTGATGTAAAACAATCGACTAAGGAACTTGTCAAGTCGACTGATCCTGTTGTGATGTCTCCAACTTTATCAAAATCTTTTGTTGAAGTTAGAGATCATCCTCATGACTTAATAATTGGTGACATTTCGCATGGTATTCAGACGAGATCACATGTTAATATGATATCTCACACAGCTTTCTTATCGGATTTTGAACCGAAGAATATACAAGAAGCATGTGAGAATAAATTTTGGATGAATGCCATGCAAGATGATTTAAACCAATTCATAAGGAATGATGTATGGAATTTAGTTCCACGACCTCCTGATCATACTATAATTGGTACTAAATGGGTATTCAAGAATAAGTTAGATGAATCAGGACAAGTTGTTAGGAACAAAGCTAGACTAGTTGCTCAAGGATATAATCAAGAAGAAGGCATAGATTTTAATGAAACATATGCTCTTGTTGCTAGATTAGAATCAATTTGTATCTTATTATCTTTTGCTTGTTTTATGAACTTTACACTCTTTCAAATGGATATTAAAAGTGCATTCCTTATTGGGTTTATAAAGGAAGATGTTTATGTTAAACAACTACCAGGTTTTGAACATGAACAATTCCCAAACCATGTTTTTAAATTAAAAAAGGCTTTATACAGTCTTAAACAAGCACCTCGTGCTTGGTATGATCGACTGAAGACTTTTCTTTTAGAAACAGGTTTTGAAATAGGTAAAGTAGATATTTTAAGAATGATATTTTAATCCTACAAATATATGTTACGACATAATTTTTGGTTCTCCTAATAGCAATCTATGTCAAGAGTTTGCTAATACCATGAAAAATGAGTTTGACATGAGTCACATGGGTGAACTCAATTATTTCCTTGGACTACAAATTAAGCTGTCACAAAATGACATATTCATTAATCAAGGAAAATATGCCAAGAAATTACTCAAACAGTTTAACATGGATAGCACAAGTAGTAAGACCACACCTATGGCTACTACCACTACTCTTGACAAAGATGAATTACGTAAGAGTGTCGATCAGAAACTTTATCGAGGTATGATTGGCTCACTCTTATATATAACTGCTAGTAGACCGGACATTATGTTTAGTGTATGTTTGTGTGCTAGATTTCAGTCTAGTCCTAAAGAATCTCACTTAAAAGCTGTGAAAAGCATTTTAAGATATATTAAAGGCACATCTGATTATGGTCTATTTTATCCACGCACCTATAATTTTTAACTTTTGTCGTATAGTGATGCGGATTTTGCTGGTAGTAAAACTGACCGCAAGAGCACTAGTGGGACATGTCATTTTTTAGGACATTCACTAGTTTCTTGGTGCAGTAAGAAGCAAAATTCGGTATCCCTATCTACTACAGAAGCTGAATATGTCGCTGCAAGTTTGGCTTGTGCCCAAATTTTGTGGATGAAACAAACCTTATTAGACTATGGTATTTCTTTTGAAAAACCTTCAATAATGTGTGATAATACCAGTGCCATTAACTTATCTAAGAATCCAGTTCAACACTCACGTACGAAACATATTGATATTCGACATCATTTTCTACGTGATCATGTTTTAAAGGGAGACATTTCTTTAGATTTTATTTCTACTAATAAATAAGTAGCTGATATTTTTACCAAACCCCTTAAAGAAGACACCTTTATAACCTTAAGAAGAGAAATAGGGATTTTTAATTTTCATGATATTTTTTGAATTTGTTTTGGTAAGTCGACTTACACACATTGTTCAGTCAACTGCCAAGTATTTTTTTAAAATTTTTTGAAGCTTTTATGCTCTGGACAGTCGACTGAGCTTAGCACAAAGTCGACTGACCAGTAGTATTAATAGTGTGTTCAATTTTTTGTAAACTCTCGAATAAGTCGTCTGCCTACTCATACCAGTCGACTATAACGAATCAGTTTTTCTTCAGATTCGAATCTTGTTAATCCTTTGAGGCGACTGTTCACCTTTTTACACTTCTTTGACCATATCTAAACCGTTGATATCCTTTTCCTTTGATCTCAGCCATCTATTTCCTTCTGAAAACCCTAAAACCTACCCCCTTCCTTTCACTTTTACCCTACCTATTTTTTCCCAGATCTGAAGAAGAGAGAAGAGAAGTCGATTGCACAGTTACTGCTGCTGTCAATTTCCAGTATTGTGAAGATCAAATCTGGCTGATTTCTTGTAGATTTTCAGTCTACTTGAAGTTTTAGAGTCTCCTTGTTGGTATACTCCCTTTCCTCTCTTTTCCTTCTTATTATGGCCCCTAAGAGAACTAAAACATCTCATGTTGATGAGGGTTCATCTTCTAAGGATTACATTCAATATCTTAGAAGTCCTGACCTTGTAGAAAAATGGTTCATCACATGTTCCATGATAACTTTTTCGGGTCAGTTTGTTAATTTTTCCGATCTTGATAGGTTTAATCTCGTATCTTTGTTTCAAAATTGTAGTCTTTATGAATTCTTGTCTTTAGAAAATCAATCCTACTACAACCCTCAACTTATTTATTTTTTTTATACAAATATGAGGGTTGTTCAATCGGATGATGGTGAGGTACCCATCTATTCTTCTGTCAAAAATAAGAAGATGAAACTCACCTCCGAAAGAATCAACCTTATTTTGGGTATAGACAATGAAGGACTTGATTTAGGAGAAATTTTGATGGATGATGCCACCATTTTTTCTAGAATTTATTTGCCGAATCATGGACCGCCTATGACAAATAGGTCCACAACCCCTGTTGCAAAACTTGTTGCACGGATACTATCATACAATATCATTCCCAAAACAGGGAGTTATGATTAGTATTTCATGGAATTACAACAAGCCGTTTATGCAATATTTGGCAAAATCAATATATATTGGGGTCGTATCATTTTTTCTAGGCTTCATAAGTCTCATACCTCCTTTCTTCCTTTTGGTGCCCTTCTTACCCGAGTCTTTTGTGCTTATGATGTCGATCTTGATTCAGAGACCAATATAGTGAAGCACTATGAATGTTTTGATCGTGCAAGTTTAGCACGCATGAAGCTTCTTACTTCTCCACCTAGGTCTACCTCTAGGACTTCCCCTCCAGTTCCTTTAGCCACTTCAGCTCGTCCGTCTTCTGCTTCTAGTTCCTCTCGTCCTCGAGCAGATTTTGATGATCCACACAGTATTTATAATGCTGTCAATTATATCATGGATCGTCAAGATGTTCTTAAGTCACAAATTTCCCATCTTACACCTGTTCACTGCTCAATTTCCTCCTCCCTCTTATGATGACCAAGATAAAGAAGACGAAGATTGACGAGTTCTTATTTTTATTATTCTATATGTATATTATTTTTTCTTATTGTTGCATTTTCTCTCTACTTTGTAATCATTTGAACTAAGACTAAGTATATATGAATGCATTTTGTTTTGTATTGCTTTTTTGTGTGTGAGGAATATTTTTCCCTTTTTTTTGTTGATGACAAAGGGGGAGAACATATCAGCTTTTATGTTAATTTGTATTTTTATGCTTTGTATATTGATGTTGTATGGTGAGAACATACGCATGCTTTGTATTATGCATGCTTCGTATTTTTTAAGCTTTCACCTATGCATGTTGTACAATTGATAGGGGGAGCATATGAGCACTTGTATTATTCATTCCCTTTATTATAAGCTATTATGTTTTCATCATCAAAAAGGGGGAGAATATTGATTCTTGATTTTGATGATTACAACACATTGCAAATTTGTTGTTCTACTTCCTATATATTACAGGATATACAAAGGTGAAATGTTCTAACAAGCTTCTTAAAGAAAGTTGATCAAGCACAGCTACGAATAAAGTTCTTGTTGCTAATTGATCAAGAAAGCTACAAGGTTGCCAGCTTACAAGATACAGACGAAGGCTAAAAGCTATCTCAAGACTCAAGACTCAAGAAGAAGACATATGCTTCAATTTATTGTATTAAGTGTCTTGTAACAATTTGTAATCTTTTTTGTTTTCATTGAGTCTTAGAAAATTTGTAAAAGCCTTGTCACACACTCACACATTATCTTTAAAATAATTGAGTTTTTAAAAACTTAAAAAGATCGAAACAAAGATTGAAAAAGCTCAGCTGTTAAGTACCAGTCGACTGCCATAAGGCACCAGTCGACTATCTTAGTACGAAACTGACTGAACTTGTTCAAACTCTGATCAGTCGACGCATAACGGCAACCCAGTCGACTGTTCAGGACGTTTCAACAGTTTGCTGATTTTAAAATTTGATTTTTTCGAATTCAAAAAGGTTATTTCCGTTGGTTGACAGTTGGTACAACTGCTTCCTAATGTCCAGTGTTTCTAACTCTATAAATAGAGAAATCACTGTGAAAAAGTTAACAACTTTCCAACTTTTTGTTTTTCAAAGTTTTCAAGCTTTTGGTTCTAAAACAAGAAGAAGCATTCAAAAGCATTCTCTTTCTAAGTCTTGGTTCTCTGAAATCAGTCTTGCATAACAGTGATTTCGTTTGAGACTGATTTCAGAAGTTGACCTAATAGCTACGCATAAAACCACATCCACAACAAGGCTTTAGGTTGATTCTAACTCTTTTGTTGTTGTTCTTCACTCTCGGGTTGTGAGAGTGGTTTCCTCTCGGTTGGGGAGTAGGGCTCTAGGGTGTAGAGTCAGGTTTGTTACTCTTGGTGGAAGAGTGGGTTGCTTTCTCTAGTTGTGAGAAAGGATTACGGGTTGGACAAGGTTATTGTCTAACACCGTAGGGTGTTTTTGTAATTATTTCAAGAATAGTGAAAAATCTCAAGTGGGTTGCTTGGGGACTGGATGTAGGTCGGGAGGACCGAACCAGGATACATTGTGTGTACTCTGTGGTTGTATCTCTTTGAACTTGCATTTCATTTTCTTACTTTATAACTTTCTGTGAAACTTGTTTGGACAGTCGACTGTGTACTTTTGTAAGTCGACTGGTCAGACTTGTACTACTTTATCTCTAAAAACTTGTGTGATAAGTCGACTGGCTCTTCTATAAGTTGACTGATCAGACTCGCTTTAAAAATACTCTTCTTAACTGTTGCTTCAGTTGACTGATTTATCTCTTCAAGTCGATTGATCAGAAGAAAAGTCTAATTCCGCAATTTAATTGTTAAGAAACACTATTCACCCCCCCTCTAGTATTTCTTTCCTTGCCTACAACGGTGACACGCTCTATGCCTTGTGCTCAATTAAGATATCTGGATAAAGGGACAAGACTACATGGTAACATTGGTCACTGATTGGTTATGTCAAATCACTGACATTCCCGTTACTTGTGTAGCAGTAATATATTGCTAGATACTGCTCACTGTTTGTAATACTAGAATATGATTTTAGTATTACTATAAACATAATGAGAACCTACAGGGTCACACACTTAGAATGTATCGAAATTGAGATTTAAATTCGTAAGATGAATTTAATTTGGGATCCAAGTAAGATTTGAACTCCTGAGATTGGTTGGACATTTAATTAAATTAAATGGGCTGACTAAAGTTCAAAGGCCCACACACGAATCTGACCCAGGTCAGATTGTGAGCCCAACAGCCTCATTACTCTCTTAGGGTTGATCTTCTGCGCCTATATATATGATATTATTTGTGAAAAAGACACAAATGAGAAAAACCTAGTCGTCACAGAAATTGTGTGAGAGAGAGATCGTGAGGAACATCATCTTCCCGCAGCTAGCACCGCTGTAACCCCCGTTCCCGCCAATTTGTATTATCTGTGTATTTTCGATATTTCAATTTTGTAAACTATTTTTCTGCTTTTAAATTCTTTTTTGTTAAAACGTATTGTTGAATTTTCTATTAAAGTCTATTTTTAATCAATAATTTTATTTGTAACTAGTTTCAAGTGATTTTTATATCGTAATACAGATCTTATTATTATTATTATTATTATTATTATTATTATTATTATTATTATTATTATTATTATTATATTGTTATTAAATTTATTGGTTATTAATTTGTAAAACCTATAGATTTTAACATATATATATATTTTATTATTGGGTACGAACTTTATGTACACTATTTAATTTATTTGTACTATGTTATTATTATGGATTTATTATTTACTAGTTTAATCTAAACCCAAACCCTATAGCTCTCTTATTGGATTTTAAACCCAAAACCCTTTAGCCCAATCTCTTATTGGATTCCAACCCGAAACCCGCAACCCGCTACCCCTATAACCCACATCCTAATTACCCCTATATAAACCCCTGCTAATTAACCTCTTAACCCTAATCTCCACTGAATAACCAGCCACCTAATAACACCTGCCATATTCATCTTCTCCCCTAATCCTCTACTTCTTCCGATCGTCCTCGTCCTCCATTACTGCTGTCCCCCAGCTCTCGTCGCGCCTTCTCACCGCGACCCCGAGCCCTCCTCCTCATTCCACCATCGTTTGTGCCCTCATCCCTCATCATCGCCCCATCGAAGTCTCGATGCTCCTCACCCTGCACTCGCCCTCGTCTCATCTCCACCATCGCCATTGCATCATCATCCTCTTCCCTGTTCCTCCCTCATCGTCTGCAACTTTCGCTCGCCTCAGCCGTCACCCCTACTTCCGCACCCTTCTTGTTCCTCGTCATCCCTCCCTTGCTCCGAAACCCTTCACACCCATCACCATTGACATCGACCTTGCCTTCGCCACCTTCCTCCTCGAGCACTGCCATTTCACCTCTGAGCGCTTCCCGCTCGAGCCTCGATTCCTGCCACCATCGAAGCGCCCACTACCAGTCGACCACCGCAGCTCCAGCCCCCCTGCCCCTGTCTTCACCTGCCACCTCCTTTACCATTCCCACAACACCACCCACTCAGCGCCTCCATCCGCTCGCTGTGCTGCCACTGCCTCGCTGTTGGCTACTATTGTCGCTCTTGCCGTTGAGCATTGCTACCTTGCTGTGCACATGCGTACGTGCATCGCATGTGCCATTCCGTGTCGTTGCTGTTCTTACACCCTTGCTATTGTTGTTGTGTGCTCTCTTGCTGTTGTATTGCACGTGCTACGGTGGGCATGTGCTTTGTTATTTCTATCCTGATCAATTTCACATGTGTCGGACGTGCTCCCGCTTGTTGCTGACATCGTTCTTGCCGTGTTGCTATTTTACTGTTACGTGCATTGCACGTGTCGCCGTCGGGATGCTCATCCCGTTATTCTCATATTATCAGAATCGTCGTCGTTATTAGGCAAGTACCTTTTACATTCTTATTGTTCCGTACAAGCTTTTATTTGACCTCCCGCAAGTAGTAATTTTACTTGATTATCGTGTTTTGGAAACTCATCCATGTTCATTAAAAACGTCTTTACGAAATTCAATTGATTGAACTATCGTATTATTCATGCTTTGCAATCCTTCATCAATGGTTATATATTGAATCAAATCAATCTATTTTCCTCTATGGTTCGATGCCCATCAGAAGATCATAGACATCAAATTGCATATTTCTGCCATGCTGCATGTTCTGACTTGTAGCCTGATTTTGACCCAGTTACATTCTGAATTTGTTTGAACTTTCTAAATAAGAGTTGTAGCCCCCTGTTTCTAGTTTTCAGAACTTTTGACGGATCTGTAATCCGATGTGTAGATTGCTAGATATGCTGTTTTTAGTCCTGGGACGTTTTCAATTCTAGATTTGTATTTTGAAATATATTTCATCGATTAACTAATTTGAATACCGTGCTAAGAATATAATTAGGACCAGATATTTTTCAGTATTTTACTAAACATGATTTTGAATTGATTTATGAATTTATATGATTTTTCAATGAATTTACAGTTAATTTTTATACACATGAATTTGACATTTATATGCTGCTTGAACATAAAATCTGTAAAGAATAATAATTTGAACCTAGTTTCTGTGACTTTTATATGTCGTGTGTATATGTGCTGGAACTGGCAGAGGGTTTAGTTTCTAGAACTTTTGACGGATCCAGATTTGCATTTTTTTATCAGCAGGAATCCCAGTTTTGGTGCAGGAATGTCCTGCTGTCTAGAATTGAAGTTCTTGTTGTTTCACCATATATAAGTTGTTTCTGACACCCGAGCATGTTTTTCGCCCAGTTTGAACCTGTCTTCAGTCCCTGCCATGTTTATCTATCCTTGATTGTGCACCTTTTTGTCTGTTTTGGTAAAAATAATAAGTAATCAAGTCGGGGTTTAAGGCAAAGATCTAGTAGTGGACAATATAGAAAAGTGTACTCAGAAAGGGGTCCGTGTTTTCCATTTGTTTACATCAATACATGATTACATGATTCATGATCATGTTTACCTGTTTACATAATTACCTGACTACTTACTTTTCTATAGGAAGGTGTACTCAGAAAGGGGACCATGTTTCCCACCTGTTTTACCTGACTACATACTTCCCTATAGGAAGGTGTACTCGGAATGAGGCCCATAGGTCCTACATGCTTGCATGATTACATGATACATGATCCTGATTACTTCTTTACATGATACCTGAGTACACGGTTCTATAGAATCCACTATGAAATCTAAACCTTCACTTGATTGTATGCATCAAATATGTGGTATATATATGGGACGCATGATTTCTGCTTTAGTTAGCATTAAATAAAAGACTTAAGAATAACATGTTTCACCTGCACATTCCTGTTACTTATTACTTGTTACCTGTTTCCTGTTACAAGTTGCCTGCTACCTGTTACATGTTACATGTTACCTATTACCTGTTACCTGTTATCAGTTTACTTATTTTATGACCATGTTTACTTGCTTCCTGATTACTTTACTACATTTTTCCTATTTCACCCCTTTCATGCTATGTTCCATGCTCTGTTTCATGTTTCCTACTTTATGTTCTTATTTACCCTGTTCTGCACCCTTTTTGCTTGTACCACTTGTGTCCCATAACTTGCACTAATGGGCAGACTATTTCCCTGTTTCTCTGTTTCTTTCAAATAATAAATGCATAGGTTTAGAAGACGAGCTACCTGCAGGAGTGAGTGATCAAGTGTTTTAAGCTTTGGTTGGGATCTTTTTATGCTTTAGTTTATTCTCGTATTGAGTTTATTATTTCCTCTTATTGCTACTTGATACTTGTATTGGGCATGTTGTCCCGAAATTTTTATTGTGTTTTACAGATCTTCTTTTTATTTGAGGATTATGTAATTGTTTTCAAATAGTTTTTTTGATTATGAGATTGTTTCATGTATGCATGGTTGTATATTTCTTGTATATTCTTGTTGTACTGTTGAGTCGATCCTTACAGCTTATAAATGATGAAAATCATTCGTTGGGCTTTATCACGTGCTCGTATTCCGTATTCTTTTGGAAAGTGGGGTATTATAACCACAGTGAGAGGGAAATCTTGATTTGATCTTTTCATGTGGATACCTTAGAGGCACCGTAATATTGACCCAGGTCAGATTGTGTGCCCAACAGCCTCATTACTCTCTTATGGTTGATTTTTTGTACCTATATATATGATTCGTATCTGTGGAAAGGACACATGAGACCCTAGCCATCACAAAAATTATGAGAGAGAGATCGTAAGGAACATCCCCTTCCCGCAGCTAGCACTGCGTCGTGAGGGAAAGCTTGATTTGATCTGTTCGTGAGACCACAATATTGTAGTGCTGTGATCGGCATATTGTGGAGACAATAGATCCATCTTCAAGGTATAATTCCTAAACACGATTTATGGTTTTTGCATGGATCCATGACTATGTTTTGATATTTTTTTGTAATTTTTCCGTTGTGTATTTAATCTGTGATTGCCATTGAAACCTAATAGCTCCGAGAACCTGAACTGAGAATCCTGGTCAAGTGTTTTTTTAAAGGCTGGCTTGCAGAAACTTCTTCTCCAAGATGCGGCCACTGTGCAGTGTGGGCGTGTTGCTTGTGCATATAAGTCTGGGAAAAGATTTCTAAGTGTTTGATCACCACACAATTTATCCCACTAGAATCTAGTAAGTTTGCCGTTGCCGATATAAGACGTTACACATTTATTGAACGGATCATAGGTTTTAGTAATCCCCTTCCAGAACCAAGAAACATGTTGATCCACCCTGAAGCCCATATTTCGTGTTCCGTTCCCATGAAGATAAGCCTGAACGAAGTCCTGCCATCCCTCTCCGTCAGGTTGAAAGACTTTCCACCACCACTTTCCCAATAGCGCAAGATTCATATCTCGAAAATCAATTATACCCAGTCCTCCGTGAGTTTTCTTCATGCACGCTATTTCCCATGTAATGAGGTGATACCTGCTTCTATCAGAATTTGCACTATTCCAAAGGAATCGCTTTCAGATGTGGTTAATTCTCTAGATAACCCATCGTGGCATTTCGAAGAAGAATAGATACTAAGTTGGAAGGTTTGAGATCACTGAGTTGATTAATGTGACCCACTGTCTATTCTCAACCCTATCAATGATAGGTAACCAATCTGCCTTCTTGAATGTGCCCAGTATCAATGGTAGCCCAAGGTATTTAATGGGAAAATTCTCAACGTTGCAGTTGAGAATGGTGTCATGCTCCTTTGCCTCTTTTGGGGATAAAACAATTGGAATTAGGGTGCTTTTGTGGATATTAACTCTGACACCGGACCACGCCTTAAAATTTTATAAGACTCCTTTGAAAGTGGTGGTTTCCTCAATGTCATCATTTCCAAATAGTATATTATTGTCCGCATATTAAAGGAATGTACATACCATATGGTTTACCCACTAGCCATAGGAGTGATCCAACCAGCATGTCTGTAGTTAACCATCATAGACTCCAGCACGTCTGCCACAATGGTAAATAGAAGCGGGGGGGGCTCCTTGTCGGAGGCCATGTTTGCAAGAAAATGGATGACATGTACCACCGTTCACCACGATAGCAGTCCTGCTAGTGGTGAGCCAATTATGGATCCATCTTATCCACCTGTCTCCAAACCCATTGCCTGCAAGTGCTTCCAAAAGACAGTCCCAATCAACTGAGTCATATGCCTTCTCGAAATCTAACTTGAGGGGATAAGATAACTCTTAGCATTCGAGATGTGTCATTGATGGATAGTCTCCTCTGTTGTCGGAAGTGTAATTGTGGCACAATGATATCTTAGGCGTAAGCATACTAGAGACTTTGCAGTTCAGCTGATACTTGCACCCTACTATCCAGTTCAAGAAGAAAGAGGGAATTATAGTATAGATTCACCCTCATGTTCAAATTTTTGTCAGAATACTACTACAAAGTTGCAACGGTATTTAGTAAAATGCAATTTGCAATTATGTTTCTATTTTCCCTTTTGAAATAGCTGGCAGACAACTACACTTTAGACTTTAGTTCACACTTTGTGTTGGTATTTTCACTCTCTCTTAGGTCCAACCTGGTTATTGGGCTAATAATTTTCATTCGGTTAGGGGTTGGGATCAATTTTTTAGGCCCGATGAGAAATCTGGGCTGAGCTTGGGCTCAAGTACTTAGTACTTAGGCCCGGTGAGCCCGAATTAAATTTCTACATGTGCATGTGTATATATCATGTATATTTATATGAGTTAAAAAAAACAATATTCATGCATATACGTTGAAATGAGTATTAAAGTTTATAGAGAGAGAAATTACGCCTTATATGTAGAGTTAAAATGAAAATAAACAAATTAGATATGAATTATACAAAAATTTGAAGTAGTATTCATATTATTGTTATTTTTTATCATATATTATTCTTGATGTAGTTTTGTTTTATTGAAAAATCATGTATTAAAACATGTATAAGTAGTTTTGGCTTAGGCCCGAACAAATTTTTCTGACCTAATTTAAGCCCGGGCTCGGGTCTAATTTTGAAGCCCGAAGAAAGTCGGGCCGAACTTGGGCCCATGGTTTAAACTTCGGACACGGACTTGAACCTATATGGGGTCGACCCAAACCTGGCCCGTTGCCAGCGCTAATTTATATCCTGAATTGTTGAATAAATACAAAAATGTAAATATAACAGTTTTACTTGTTTAATGATGCAACATATTCTTTATTTAGGGAATTAATGATGCAACATATAACCAATTATTGTGATATATAGTAAAACCTATCTCTAGTGATACACTATATGTATCACTATATAGTGATAATCTCTACGTAGTCATAAAAAATTATGATCCTTACTTGAGCCAGTTATAAATAAGAATAAACTCTCCATTGGAATAAATTATAATTTTTCTAGGTCTCGTCTTAAGAAACTTACCTCAACATAGTAATAATTATCTGTATATTGCAAAAAAATATATGATATATTACTTTAAAATTTTAAGATGAAATAAAATATTTATCTAAATTTGTTTGAGACAATAATTTATTCTTTAGAGTTGTTACTACATCTACTCACATTGAGACAATTTGTTGAGAATTGCATGGGTTGTGTAGACAATGTATTTATAGAATTTACATTGAAAGAAAAAAATTAAAAGAAAATGCAAAATTTTAGATTTTCCAACATTACATAGAAATATGTACTAGTTTTATGAAACTGTTGTTGTTGATTTCGAGTGTGGGAGCAAACAGATGAATTTGTGGAATCTTTGAGGAAAACAATAAAGCGAACCTGTTGACCTTCACCTACGTGTTGACTTGTTTCATGCCGCTGCCGCGAACCTGCACAAAGTTCGATACACCGCGATGGATCCCAGCGACGAACCCTCCGACGCTCTTGTTAGTAATCTCAAAGATTAAGAAAGAGCTTTAGGTAGAAAAAGGTTGATTACCTTCTTACGGTGGTGGAGAGATGGGTATTTATAGTCACCTTAGGGACCTGTTTCAAGATAAGGATAAATCTCTACTTCCCGATGTTGATGGATAAGCTGGGGAGTTTAAACTCGTTTCCTGATAAGAAGTGGTTAAAACTACCTCATAGGGATAATCATGAATTTGAATTACTCTTTATCCTTCTGAATTGGTTTGTAATGGGTTGGTACTCGTATCCAATAGGACAGATCCGTTTATGGGTTATTGGACTTTGAAGAAGAGACACAGTTCCCATTTCGGACCCGTTTATAGGTGAAATTATCGTTTTATCCCTGAGTGCTTTAACATTCGTGCATCGATTTGAACGGTCCCGATTTAATCCTATTTTTAGCCATATCACGAGCTCCCTACTCCTAAAGACTGTGTTTTACAGTCTTTGGGGAGTAGTTTTACTGTTTCAATGGCGTACGAGACATTATCAGAGTTCTTAAGAGTGTTTAGATCTTGCTCGAGGTGTAACGGTATTTTTCTGAGCTAGCAAAATGTCCAAAATTATTCTTAGATTTTTCTGATTTTTTTGTGATTTTCTAGATTTTTAACTATTTTTCGGAATATTTTTTTAATTTTGCGACGGAACAATCTAGTTTCAAAATGCATCAATTAATTATTCTAATCAATAATTATTTTTCTAGGAGCACAAAATATTTTTCTGAATTTATAATTATTTTTTAGAATTTTTAATTGATTTTTTGAATTTTTAATTATTTTCGGAATTTTTTAAATAATTAATTTGAATTAATAAATAAAAAAAGAATTAATCAGCTAATTATCGATGTGGCGCGGTCTGGAGCGTCCATCGGAGCTCTGGCGCTATTTCCTGGGCGATCAAACGGTAGATCCGCCTCCTGATGACGTGGCACAATCTGAGCGCTCTGATCATGAGCGCGCATCGGGACGCAAGTATTTTTCTGCCATTTGGGGGTCGGTGGAAAGTGCGTTTGCACCCGTTGTCGAAGTCCAGAAGAGCGACATGTGGCACGTTGACCGTTGACTGTTGACCGGTCAACGTATTTTCTCGCATTTGGACGTCAGTGGCAAGAGTGCTCGGCACAGGTTGCCGAAGTCCAAGAGAATTTTTTCTCGCATTTGGACATCGGTGGCAAGAGTGCTCGACACAGGTTGCCGAAGTCCGGGAGAATTTTTTCTCGCATTTGGACGTCGGTGGCAAGAGCGCTCGGCACAGTTTGCCAAAGTCCAGGAAAATTTTTTCTCGCATTTGGATGTCAGTGGCAATAGTGCTCGGTACACACTGCCGAAGTCCAGGAGAATTTTTTCTCGCATTTGGATGTCAGTGGCAAGAGTGCTCGGCAAACGTTGCCGAAGTTCAGGAGAATTTTTTCTCGCAATTGGACGTCGGTGGCAAGAGTGCTCGGCACAGGTTGCCGAAGTCTAGGAGAATTTTTCTCGCATTTGGACCGGTGGCAAGAGTGCTCGGCCCGATGTCAAGGTGAATTTTTTTCGCATTCGAACGTCGGTGGCAAGAGTGCTCGGCACAGGTTGCCGAAGTCCAGGATAATTTTTTCTCGCATTTGGACTTCGGTGGCAAGAGTGCTTGACACTGGTTGTCGAAGTCAAGGAGGACTTTTTCTCGCATTTGGACGTCGGTGGCAAGAGTGCTCGGTATAGGTTGCCAAAGTCCAGATGAGTTTTTTCTCACATTTAGACATCGGTGGCAAGAGTGCTCGGCACACGTTGCTGATGTCTAGAAGAATTTTTTCTCGCATATAGACGTCGGTGGCAAGAGTGCTCGGCACACGTTGCCGTTGTCGAGGAGAATTTTTTCTCGCATTTGGATGTCGGTAGCAAGAGTGCTCGGCGCACGGTGCTGATGTCTAGAAGAATTTTTTCTCGCATATAGACGTCGGTGGCAAGAGTGCTCGGCACACGTTGCCGTTGTCGAGGAGAATTTTTTCTCGCATTTGGACGTCGGTAGCAAGAGTGCTCGGCACACGTTGCCGATGTCCAGGAGAACGACACGTGGCGCGCTGACCGTTGACCGTTGACCATTGACCAGTCAAGGCCTATTAAGTTTTCCATATTTTATGTCGTTTTGCGGTAAATGGGCCGGGCCTTCACATTTTTAAGGGCCTTTTAGTCTCTGTTAATTTGCTCCTCTCTATAAAACTCCACCCCCCTTCTCATTTGCTCACTCTCTAGTTTTTTACTCAGGTGATTTCTTTCTCTTACTGGAGCTTTAGGCCATAATCTTCTTCTTCCGGCGATCTTTTCCGACCGTCATTGTCATATCAAGGTAATTTCATACTTAGTTTATTTTTAGAGAATGTCTAGCATTCGTACGAGGAGGGAGACCTCCCCTACTCTCGCCCATGAGCTGACCTTGAGCCAAGTTCCTCCAATCGGCAAAGGCAAGGCCGTGGTAGGCTCCTCTTCGGTTGTAGTGGAGATTGTGGTTGAGAGCCAGCAGAGGATGGGGGAGTTCGGCAGACTGCTAGGGAAGCTAACCGGGCTCCAGAGGGTTTGGGACCTTTCGGACGAACAATCCAAGCGCATTATGTACGGCATGGGGTGCAGCTTCGAGAAGAATGCCGCCAGAGAGACCTCGGAGGTCGACGAGACGATCTCCATACTTAACGAGGCGGATCTGGCGTCGATTCGAGAATGTTTTCAGATCCCGAAAGAGTATGACTTGATATTGCCTGGGCCCGGAGTGAGGGCTAATTCTTCGATGCCAATGGACATATGCTTCTGGCCCATCGACGCCTTCATAGCCGGTGCGTGGCTCCCTCTTCATCCCTTCATCGTTAAAGTATTGTGATGGTTTCAGATCAGCCCAGTCTAGTACATGCCGAACGTATAGAGGCTGATCAACGAGTTCATCCTTTACTGCCAGGCAGCAGGGCTCAAGCCGGAGTTGAGGGTGCTGCAGACCGTATACCGGGTTCATCAACAACAGAAGTCAGAGTTTAGGTTCTACCTGGCTCTGAGGCATGGCGCCATGCTTGTCAGCTACCCCGATTCGATAAATCATTAGAGGGACAAGTACTTCCTTTTCCGGAGTCGAGAGCCTGGTTCATCCTTACGACTTGGGTCGAAGAAGTCTCGAGGAGGGTGAAAGAGAGCCCGGTGCTCAGCCCTGATGAAGAAGAGATGGTTCAGAAGCTCCTCAATCGGCCGAAGTTTGATTGGAGGGACCTGACCGAGGAGGTGCTTTTAGCGGGGGTCTCAGCCTTATAAAACCTAGTATGCTTTTTATTTTTAGCCTCGCGTTCCCCTTCTTCTTTAGTCTGGCTTTACTTGCGCTTAAACCTTTGTTTTTTTGTTGTTGCAGAAGCTATGGACTTCGAGGACATGCTGGCGCAACGTAGGGTCTTGGCTAGCAAGGCCCCGAGGAAGAGGAAGAGGAAGAGGAAGAGGAAGAGGAAGAGGGTGGTCTCCAAGGTATCCTCGCCGAGGGTGAGGACTGTCGCTGCTACCGTGGAGAAGGCGGCGGTGCAGGCCGCAGTTGTTCAGCCGCCGCCGACCCCCGTAGTGATGTCGGCTTCGACTGAAACTGGGGCCTTCCTCTTAGCAGTGGCCCTGGGTTTGGAGGCCCTTCCATTGACGACTGAAGCTGAGGTGTTCCTGACCGAGGATCACAAGAAGATTTTCGTCCCGGACTGGCAAGTCTGCAAGCTCGACGGGTTTCTTGGTGACTCATCGTCCTGCATGCAAGCCGTTCGGCACCTCGCTACGCCAAAGGAAAAGGTCTCCATGGACGCAGGCGGCATTGGTGACGACGCGCTCGAGATCGCATGAGCGGCGGTGTCGATAAGTCTAGTATTGACTTGTGGTTTTCACCTTTTATAAACTACTCTTTTCAAGTTTGTCATGGTGCTCCGCCTTTCTTTTTGCGGATAACTTGCCACTTCGGTCATCTAATGGAGAAGATGACCGAACTAGAGAAAGATCTGAAGCAGGAGACCGACCGTGCTGGGGTAGAAAAGGCTCAGACTGCTAAGGACGTCGAGCAGTTGAGGGATGAAACCGAAGCGAAGGCTTCAAGGTTGTAGCATCTCGAGAATGTTGTGGCAAAGCTCGAGGCTGACAATGCTCTGCTGCTCCAACAAAAAGAGCTAACGGCGAAGGACAAGGAGGATGCCATTGCCGCTGCTAGGGTCGCCGCAGCTAAGGAGGCCGTGGCCGAAGCGATGGAGAGGGCGAAAGGGTACCTTGCCGTCAATATGGTGAAGGCCTATGCTTGCACAATCGAGCAGGTAAAGGAGGCCTACCCGGAGGTATACTGCACCGGATGGCACATGTTCCCTGACCCTGTCCCTGGGTTCGACGACACCTTCGAGGAGGACGAAGAAGATGACGAGGTTGAGGTGGTCGATGTAGGGGTCGACGAGGCAGAGGTAGAGGCCGATGCGTAGGCCATGCCCCTAGCGATCGTCACCACAAAACAAGGGTCGGAGCCCTCGGCGACCGGGATCACTCTAAAGAGGTCCGCCCTTGACCTTGTTGTACTTCATACTTCTGTTTTGAATGTTATGAACTGTAGCTTAATTACAGACTGGCCACCGCTTCTTGTACTCATTGATTTTTAATGAAAAGCTTTTCTTCTTCGCCCCCTTTTTTTGACAAGTGTTGCGAGGCTTCGAAACTTTTGTGGGTTTGTTCTACTTCCGAGCTATTTCAGTAGATTTGTTTAGGCGCAGTATTGTAATGTTGGTTCTTTGGACTTAAAACTTCACGCTTCTTTTTTTTATTCGACTTCTTAGGCTGGTGAAGCGCTACGTCTCCGTTCTGAGCTGGGCGTCGTCAAGTTGGGGCTAGCTCGGTCTCGAGAGTTACTCTATAGAGCAGAACGGAAGGTGGGTCATTTGAGATTGACCCTGGCTCGTCGAGACATCGAGCTGAGGCATCTTGAGGAGAGAACTCATGAAGCGGCACCCGAAGGCGAGGAGTCCTGCCCCTCAATGGCTATCATCCAAGGCTTGAGAATCAATTTTATTCGTCACCCTTTGTTCGAGGTAAGATCTGAGAGTGAGGAAATGAAGAACGTGGTGCTCGAGAAGAGTCTAGAGGTGGCACACCTTCGGAGACTATCTCTGAGGCTTCTCGTGGGGGCTATTCGAGCCGAATGCCTCGCTTGAAGATCGAAGTGACGGACAACTCACTAAAGAAGCGGATCGTGGAGCTAGAGGCGGAGAACCTTTGTCTACGATGGCTTTCTGAGGGGAGTAACGTCAGAAACACTTTCTGAGGGAAGGTCATTCCACGAGTTAGCGCTTCATTCACCCCCCATCTTGAGATACCCTGGGGACGCGCAAAGCGGAATGGCCGGCTCGTCGAGCGGAACATCTGTTGGGGCGACTGTTAGGCTCCTAGGTGCTGACGACGCTAATCGGCTCGCCGACTTGGAGACTTCTACGGAAATGAGGCGATAGAAACACAGCGCTCGCCTAATAGAAGCATCATGTTCCCTAGGAGGGGCTAGGGTGGAATTTTGTAATCTTGTAGTTTTCATTTCATATGAGTCTTGCATCTCAAATCTTGATCAAATAATGAGTTTTTGGTCTGGAATTAGGCTCGTACCTCAAATTTTGATGAAATAATATACCCCATTTCTCGATCTTCTTATGAGAATTTGTGTTTCGCTAATGTTTGCAAGAGTATCGCTAATGTTCGCAGGAGTATCAACAGTTGTGGGAGCAATTCCGAATGGTAAGCTACTTTGTACTCGTTCGTTCGCAAGTAGCTAAAGCGGCATCGAACCAAGTGTTGGACTCCGAACTTGTCGTTAAGAGAGTTTCAACAGTTGTAGGAGCAATTCCGAATTCATCTCAAGCCCCTGGAAGGCCTCTAGAAAGAGAATGTTGACCGAACTGCCGTTGTCAACTAGGACCCGGTGCACATTAAAATTGGCTATGTGGAGGTTTATTACCAACGCGTCACTATAGGGCATTCGGATGCCCTCCAGATCTCTATCTAAAAAAGTGACAGGGACTCCAAGGACCTTGGGGGAGGAAGGTTCTGCACAGAATTCACTTCCCGGACGAAGGATTTTCGGGAGGAGTTGGAATCTCTCCCTATTGGGCCTCCATGGATGAGATGTAGGATGGCCTCTGGTTCGGAGTTCGGGGTCTCTGCGTGCCGCTCGGGTCGCTTATTAGCCCCCCCCGGGGGGCGGAGGAGGATCCACCCTGTCCTTCTTCACGAACTTGGAGAGTTGCCCTCTTTGAATAAGGACCTTGATCTCGTCTTTTAGGGCCCAACAGTCATCTGTGTTGTGGCCTGTGGTTCCTGTGGAGGCGGCACCACTTATCCTTGTTCCTCTTCTTACCCAGAGTGTTCATCTTCGGAGGTGGTGGGACAAGAACCTCTTTCCCAACCTCCATCAGGCTGGCTGAGACACTCGCGTTGAGCGGAGTGAGCTTCTCGAAGCGGGGAGGAGGGCGACGCTGGCCTCCGTTGTCTTTATGGAGCTTCTTAGCTCATTCTTCTTCTTCTGCACCCTTCCATTTGTTCCCGAGGACGATCCCTCAAGAGTAGGGCGAGAGAGGGCTTTTTCCGCTCGGATGTATTTCTCACTCCTGAGCAGAAGTTCTGAGAAATCCCGAGGAGGCTTCTTAGCAAGGGATGCTTTGAGGCTATCGTTAGCGACATTGGATTGGTAGGCGGCAGATGCCACGGAATGGTCCAAGGAGGCGATGGATCTGGCCACCGCGGTGAAACGTTTGACATAGTCTCTTAGCCGCTTGCCCTTCCTTTGATGAAGCAATAGAAGAGAGGTGCTTGTTTTTTCAGCTCGGTGGCTACTCATGAAGTGAGTCAGGAAGAGGCCTTCGAGCTGATCGAAGGAGAAGATGGAGACCGGGTGTAACAACCCGGATTTTCATATGAATATATGTATGATTTGTTAAGCACTAAAATTCTACTTTTATTTATTTATTTTTTTCTTTCTTTTTGAAGCTATTAGTATGGAATTAACTCATAAGTTTCAACTAGACACGATTAAACCCGAGTTGACCCTAGTTTAACTCCACACTTGTAGGGTACTGTGGCATGTAACAGAAAAAAAAAAAAAGAGTTGTGCACATGCACAAGGGCATGGTGGGCCAAGTTGGAGGGGAAAAGAGGGGAAAAGAGGGAAAAAGAATTAGGTTTAGGGTTTTAAACTTGACTCATGATGAGATCTTTCACTACCCCTACACTCCACCTCCCACTCTCACCAATCCAAGAGAGATTCTCCCTCTTTCCCATGCCCCAAATTCGGCCACACTCCCCCCCCCCCCTCCATGCTCTCTTTTGTGTTTTAAAATCCCTCCTACTTCTACTTCTCATTTTCCATCTTTTACAACCTTCACACTTGAGAAAACGAGAAAAAGAAAGAGAGAAAAAAAGACTTGCTAATGATTTGGAAGGAGAGAAGCCAGGGAGGAGGAACCAAGGAGCAAGAAGGCTAATCAAGGAGCTAGGAGCTTGTAGGATCTCTCTTTTCCATCAAACTCATAAAGGTGGGTGATTCTAGTCTCTTTGTTTATTTTGATTGTTGAATGGTGATTGTAGTGACTGAAAAATGACATGCATGCTCTTGAATGAACTTAAATAACTCATTTTTTGCTAAGAAACCCAAAACAGAAAATCCTGTTAAAAAGCTGAGTTTTTGCTGTCAGTCCGTAGCTCATAACTCGAACACCAATGCTTGGACTAACTAGAAATTTTTATATTTTGTTCTTTTATGTGTCGTACACCTTCAGTAATGTTTCCAGTTTTTTATGGTTTTTTCTGCTATTAAAACAAAATGCCAACTTGCATGCTGGTCAGAAGAAAAAGAAACAGTTTTGTTGTTACTGTTGTGAGAAGAATGACTTGTATCCTGCTGCATGCTTATGAGAATGATATGAAATTTTAGTATGTCTTTGTTATGGGTATCTAAGACCTATGTTTCAAATTTCATGTGATTTGGACATGTAGCTATGTTAATAAAATCATACAAACTTAGCTAGTTATTTTAGTAAACAGAACTGCTGCTGTTATTGCTCTGTTTTTGTTGTTATTCAAAGAGGAATAATTAAAAATCTACTTGGTATAATCACTTGATTTTTGGAAGTGTTGTAACATATGTTTCAGGAGCTAGAATCTAAAATTTCATAATGTTCTGACACCATTTACTATTTTAAAATGATTTTATCCCATGACTGTGTAAATATGATGCGCTGTTCTGAGAATCTGTACACTTGTTAAAGATGGGACCATAAGAGCTTGTTAACTACCTTATCTGAAGAAACTTTAAACTAGAAAGTTATAGTAGACACATAGAACTTTCTGTAATGACTAAGAAATCATGATTTGGATAAGTGCACGATTTTATATGATTTTTGCAAGTGACGATAGAAACACAGTAAATCTTAGAGCTTACTGTTTTGCACCATGTTCATTGAAATGAGTTTGAACTTGTATCTTGTTGGGTTAGAGTTGCTGTTTGAGGTCAAGACTTATGTTATAGATTTGTACTTGGGTTAGGACTAAAATTACCTAAAGTTCCTTGCCAAGAGTAGCTCATAGTTGCTTGTAGACCCCAAAATAGACAACGTTGTTCACTGTTTTGAAGTGAAAATTGTATTGGATGTTGGGGTAATGTGGTTGACCATTTTGGGATGAAATCCATGCCCAAAGTGTGCTATTACTTGCTGTCTACCTTGAGTGGAAGCATGGGAGCGCCCGATCGCGATTTCTCAAAGAATCGGAACCCGGAGCGACTCCGTTTTGGCATAAAAGGCAAATGTGTGCTTGCTGTTTGAAATTATAAATTGTCAATTTTAGGGCTCTTAGAACCCCTATTTGGGTATTCATGGGTTAGGACTTACTCCTATTGTGGTGTACCATGTTGGGGTATGTTGGATTGAGTATTGAGACTCTAGGACTAAGTCTTGTGGCAAACCTAGACGGGTAGAATAGGACCCGTGTCGCATCCAACGCGTTGGGGGAGATGACTCGTGCGCCGACGTACTCGCCGTGCATGGATGGATTCCATGGTTTGTGTTTGGAGCTACCACTTGTCGAGGACCGTGGAGCATTAAGTTTAGCGGGAGCTACTTGTTGGTTGGGCCGAGGTTGCAATCGAACTCTAAACGTAGATGGCGGTTGCGGCAATCGACGAGGTCGATTCGTCGTTGGTTCGTGCCAAGTGTAGGTCGAGGCAGGCCAACCCTTGGGCTGGACTTTAGGGATAGTTAAGTCCTAGTGTGGGATGGGTTAAGATCCATTAATGATAAAAGGGTAACTAATTAGAAAGAGTCTACAAGTAGAACTTAACTAGTTGTTCATAACAAGCCAAGTTGATTACCAAGTTAGGGATTTGAAATGATAGATAGATCGCCTAACCAAGGGAATGGGTAATGTGAGATAGTTCTAGGCTCGCCTAGAGGTCCATACTTATAATAAGAAAATGAAAGAGAAATAGAGTTTGGCCAGGGTGATGGCCTTTAGTAATCGGTTGGTAAAAGAAATACTAGTAATCATGTAATTAACCTTACCTTTAATCTTGGTGTGGGGTAGCATGGATACTTTGGTAGGACTAGATCGAGTCTTGGTTGAGTGTAAGGGCAATCACTAGCGAGGGTGTTTGCCGTCAGGGGGACGCATGGCATTATTACGCCTGGCCAAATTCTAGGTTCGTTTAACGCGGACAGGGACCCCGAGCCGCCCTGTAACGGAGTTAGAGAGACTCTGTGGGGGCTTCGCTATTTCGGTAGGAATGCCTTTATGTCCTTAACAACCTTTGAGGAGATTTGGAGTGTTGATGTAGTCTCGACTGCAAGTTCTGCTTTAGTGTAAGGATGAGTGTAGTGAAGTTGGGAAAACCTTATATCCGTCAGGTCCTTTGTTGATCAATACGGGCAGGAGGTTTAGGGAAAGACCCTACAGAGCGAGACTCTACGGGAAAGGCTCTAAGTCCTCTAGCAGGGAGCCCTGGTGCCCGTATATCAGCTTTTGGTGAGGTCCGGGGAGACGTAGATACAGCAACATACCATGGTTACAGTCGTGAAGGAGTAAGCCTGCGACTAGGATCCCGGGCATAGTGGATAAAACACAAGGATTGGACACCACTAATGACAGCAGTGACGGAGTAAGACGGACGACTGTAGCCTCACCATCACTGGAATTAGAAACACGAGAGAGCACAAGAGTAAGATGCATAGGGAGGGATCGAGCCCCATCAAACTGAAGAACATTGTTTGGTTGGGGGATGTGTAGTATGGGATGCATATCTTTCAACCAAGCGTCCATTAGCTATAGGATCATGTGTGCATAGTGTGAGCATCAGATTAGGCAATGGCATACACTGACACTTTCTTGATATCTTTTTCTCTGCATCAAATATTTGTGGTTGTTGAGGTTGGAATCATTATATTATGGCATAGAGAGGATAGCCGAATATAGCATTTCGTCAGTTGTCTTCAACTGACGTGCCCACAGTTATCAGTGCAGGATTGCCAGCTTGGGAGTGCGGGAAAGCTCTAGCAGGGGAAAACATCCAAGTGAAAGTTACTGTCCAAATTTCATTGTACCTTCATGTTGTAACAATTAATTATAATTGTTGTAATCATCGGACATTGTAATAACAATTTGATGTAATGAAAATTTTTAATTTCTTGTGATTTTTGTTGTGTTGTGACTCATTTGAAGAAAGATTCTGGAGTGTGCCACGAGTTCCTAACCTAGGAATTCGGGGCACTACAGACTAGACGTGAGTACCATTCCCTTGCAGGCCCCTTCACCGTGGCTGGAAAAGTTTTGCAGAGAAGCGTGTCCGACGCCTAGTGTATCATCATAAGAGTTTTAAAACTCTCGATATGGTCAGCGGAGTCAGACTCCCCGTTGTATGATTCAAAATGAAGAGGCTTGAAGTTATCTGGGATCGATGCCTACATTATAGTCCAGGAGAATGGAGGCCTGCTAGGGTGAAAATTCCTCGCCTGTTGCTCTTCCTCTCTGTCCTGTCGGCCAAGGCGCCTCTTCATTTTGTGGAGACGGCTGTAGACCGAATCTTCCCTCTGGTCATACCTTGCTGAGGCCCGGGATTCGTCCTCGTGCGGAAGGGGAACTGGGAGTGCGACGACGATAACTCGGGGCAGGTTGAGGACTGGGCGTATGATGCCTATGGTCTAGGGCAGGATGAGGACTGGGCGTCCGCTGACCATGGTCAGGGGCAACATTGAGGGCCCTCAGGACTGCCTCTTGAAATTTCTTGAACTCTGCTATCGTGATAGGGGCTGTAACACCCCGAATTCCAAATAAGACTGAATTCAAAGTTCCACAGGATCTTTACACATCACTTCGTATAATTTTACAAGGAATTAAAAACTTTTTATACAACAATAATTACATCAACACAGCGGAAATATAAATTTCAACATGATATATGAATTAAATAACAACTTGAATATTTTTTTAAGCAGCATTCATTCTTTAGTCTTGTCAATCACTTCATCTTCATAGAAACTGTGGGCACATCAGTTGCTTACAAATGACGCTAGGATATAATACATCAATTTCTCTTACTTAGAAAGCACACACTTGTCACAAATAAAGCTAAGGGGACTATCTTATTGATGTCGTGTGTGAATGTGCAATTAGTCCTTAATGCAGTTATTTATGTTTAATGACACTAATGCGCACTTGTTCGGATTATATGCATCCCATACTACATAGGTCCGAGGGAAAGCCCTTAATCGTTCTTCATCTTGTAGGGTTGATTCCCTCGCCATGATTTAAACTACTACGGTAACTATGGTAAGTATCCTAGATGTCCTATGAGTTACGAGCCCATGCCCAGACAGCCTGGAAGGAAATCCTACGTCATGACATGACGCATCATGCAGAGCCTATAGGACAATTCGCCTTCGTTATGGAACGATGACACTATGTAATCACCAAACACCCCACAAGCGTTGCCACGGTCCCGATAATTCAGAGATGTATCCACGCCATGACATGACGTACCAAGCAAGCAACCTATGAATACTCACACACCGTAGATCCGAGGCTCTCATACTTGTGTTTTTCTCTTACTTTCATCACATCTCCAATGTGTCAATCCTTAGATAATTGAATCATGAATAGAATTAATACTCTAGAATTAGCGTTACCTCTACATCGGTCTTAAACATCAATCATTAACCATGACCAAATCTTGGACTTTTATCATCACATTTCTCTTTCAAAAATTTCATTTATGCCGATGTAAGGACTTAGCTAAACTCTAGTGTCAAACTCGTTTCATGTTCATCAAAATGAGAGTTCATATTCACAAATTTCATATTTCAACATGTTTCTTTTACTTCATTTTCCATGTACAATTTGCATAATTTTAAACAACAATCTCATATTTAATCTTACTCAATTTTTACGTGTCAAAAATCTCATTTTTAGTCTCTACACCAAAATTCTTTACATTTAGAAAATGTTTGTTATATTTAATTAGTAAAATCATACTTTAAGAAACTTTATTAATTCCTTCTTCTCAAAAATTGCTTCTAATTCCCATTTTAATAAGTCAAATATTGTAGAAATAATTTCCATGAAGTCTAGGTATTTTTAGAAGAATTCTAATATTTTTTCTCAATTTTTAAACACTTAAAATTACTCAAAAGAATCCAAAATAATAAAAAAAATAAAAAAAATTACAAAAACAGTGGCTAAAGCCGGATTCGAACCCAGTCAAACCCCTTCGCCAGTGAACAGTAACCGCCTTAAATCGCACCCGACAACCAGAAGGTCTTAAGTGACTAACTGTGATATAGGAAACTTAAATTATAGTTAAGCTCTGACTCTCGGAATTGATTAAAAATTGAATTTCAGAAGAAAAAAAACAGAGTCTCTTACAAGACTTGAACCCAGATTCAAAAGTCTGCTCAGCTACAGTAACACACCCAAATCGCAGTAGGTCTGAGTGACTAAACAGTATAGAGTCAGATTAAAAAATTTTTGTATTAGACTGTACTGTATCTAGTTCTTCCTTTAATAAAATCGATTTTTCTCAATCAATTTGTTCTCATAAAAATCTAGATCTTTTCCAGAATATTATTTCCTTGAAAACAGTAACTTATAATTTCTTAGATTGTCAAAAACTCATTTTTTAAACACATAGTAGACTATTTCTCCTTAGTTCTTTGAAAAGTGATCATGAATACAATTTCGACATAGAAAGAATTTCTATTTAGATGAATCTTTTATCAACATATTCCCCTTTCATTCACAATGTGTTCATACAATTTTTTTCATTCTTTAACAAAATCAAGCTCCTTAAATTAGTCTTATGTTTACCAAAACTAATCTTTTTCTTTTGTTTCAAAGAGACAAAATAGATGTTAATCTAGTGAATATAATCTATATAATAAAACACAAAGAAAGCTATCAAGTGGCTCTCATTCAATAGGGTTGAAATCAATGGTCCAGATCTAACCTCACAAAACATATTTTCCCGCCCAAAAGTTTTTCCCCAAAACTAAAATTCAAATCCCCTCAAAACAACTCCTTTATTTATTTATTTATTTTCTCTTTGTCGCTCTCTCTCTCTCTCTCGATCTCTCTCTATTTACTCAGAAATTTATATTTTCAGATTTCAGGTTTGTAAATTTTCAGATTTTTTATGCATTTTTTTATTGCTCGTTACATCGAAAATACTAAATATCTCATCAACAGTTACATTTCATCATTTTCCACACTCAAAATTTTAAGAAGTTGGATTTTACACCCCCATTTATAATTATTTTTCAACATATACAAATGGAAACATAGACTTTTATTTACAACTAATTATTGTTTTACTATTCAAACTTGAGCTACAGAATTGTTGTTTTACTGTTTATAAGACTTTCATATGCTGTATCGTTCCGAAGACGTGCCGTAGGCACGTGCCCACGGGAAAATCTAGTAATACTCATAAAATGCAATTAAAACACACTTATTGCAACTAATCAATTTATCCCCAATCCATAGACATTATTTTGCATTCTACAATTCATTCATAAAAGCAATTTTTCACATATTGCATTCTACAACTTATTCATAACAAAATTTCATATAATCATGTTTCATCAATCTATCATGCAAATATATTAATCAAGCATCATAACAAATCTTAATTAACACAATTCAATTCATTTTACTAACTTTTCATGTAGTTATACTAGAGTTTCTTTTCTTATTAGTCTCTTCAATAAGTACAAAGCAAAATTTTCCTACTTGTTGATGTTGAATATTTGCAAGTGTACAAAATCGCATAAGTAATATAGTTAAATGAGTAGAGTGTCGAACCCACAGGGACTAGATATATTATTGAGTACCGATATCACTAGATTAATCACTATTTGGAAGATCGAAATTTATGAAGGATAAAACAACTAAATTAAATTAATCTAATTAAAGCTAACTAAATTTGTGAAGAGAGAGAAGGCTGTGAAACTATGAAGCACTTGTACTTTATTAAGGGTAAAATTAGTTCTAGTGCTCTTGGTTCACCTCGTTTATCACACACACAAATTATAACTCCTTATAAATAAAAATATTATCTTTCCCAATTGTAGACCAAAATCCTAAAGATATTAACCACTCTATCCACATAGTCTAAAAATTATTCTCAACTAATTCTTCGCCTATCCATCAAATTATTATTTGAAAATTTGGATTTCTTAATGGTCACGTCCTCCAATATACGGTGTTAATTTTTATTAATCACAAATAACCTGTTCAGTCTCTTTATGATTTGAAAAATCATACAAATGTCTATCCACCATGTTGTACGCATAAATAATAAAAATTAAAACACAACTAAGAAAAATAGAATAATAATAAGGAATTAAAATTTGTGTTCTACAAAACTTGGCTACATCTTAGCCTCTAGAACAATAAATTCAGTTCATGTTCAATTTACAATTAATAAAAATGTTTGGATTGCATCTAAAGATTGGAGAAGAAAAGATAAAAAAGAATACAAAATTTAATTCAAACCCCTTTTCTGTCTCAGCGTCTCCATGTCAGCTGTAGCCAACCGAGTCAACACCTCTGTCACAAGTGTTGTCGTGTCGAGCGGTCGCTGTCGTCTCGAAAATCGCGCTGGTCAGATCGCCATGTCCACGTCAGCGAAGCAGCACGTCAGATCCATTGAGCTGCACGTCGCTGTCTCGCCAGGTCAGCGGGCCCAGCGTCAGGTCAGCACGCCAGTACGTGTCAGAAGAAGGAAAAAGGGTCAACCATGTGTGCTGATTGCTGTCGCTTCGAAGCCGTCACGTCGTCAGCGTAGGGACACGCGCCTGCTGCTTCTTCTCTCCTTTTTCTTTTGCTCTGAACCTGCCGCACGCAAGAAAAGACGAAGCCGTCTGTCACTGTCGGCTCTCTCTCTCCTGCTCTCTTTGTTTATTTATTTATTTATTTTTTTATATGATTAGCCGTCACCTCCTACCCTTCTCTCTCTTCTTTGCTTGTACTTATAGAGAACGGGAGAGGAGTTTAAGGTTTGCACTTTTTGTAGAAAAGTCATTTCTTTTCATTTATTTTCTTCATTTTTAATCCAGAATTTTATTTCTTTCTCTTTCTTTCTTTTCTTCCTTTTCTGCCAACTACGTGCTTCTGCATACACAAAATAAGACCAAAATTTAGGATTAAAAATAAAATAAATTAATTAGTTTAAATTTAATTAAACTAACTAAAAATCATATTAGCTCATTAAAATCCTTCTAAAATTATTTTTACTCAACAAAACAATAAAAATTGATAAATCCATTATTTTATTTTGTTTGTTGATTGTTATTCCACAAATCTTTACTTTTTGCATCAAAAATATTATTTCTTCAAAAATAATTAATTAATTGAAATCTTATAAGATGAATTATAGACAATATCAACGAAAACAAGCAATTTTAATTGGTAAATGAGTACAAATATTTGTATATAAATTAGACACATCAAATACCCCCAAACTTAAGATTTTGCTTGTCCTCAAGCAAAAAGTAGAATCATGAACAAGGGAATAATAAACTCAACCCATCACACCAAGAGATGTTATCATGCAAGCATCAAAATGTCAATTAAAAATATAAACAATAGCAAATAAAGTAAAACTAAGCATACCCACTTTCTCCAATGCAATTATTTATTCATAATTCCCAACCCAGTCATATTTGTCATGCAATTAATGTAGTTATAGTATGTAACAACTCAATCTGTGATTATCCCTTCTCACCACTACAAACCGAGTAGCAAAATAGAGTTTTTATTTTTATTTTTTTTATAATAGTTTCTTCTCTAAGTTGTCACTTGCCTTTTGACGCAAATGCAAAATATTTGTGATGAATTCACCCGGTTACTCAACAAGTCACAAACTTAAAGTTCTTTGCATACTCATATTTTAAGTTGCCGTTTGACGTAAAAGTAAACATTTGTGATGAATACCCCTAGTTACTAAGCAACTCAAAACATTGGAGTAGATTGACTTTATTCATAATTTTTTTTATTTTTTTTATTTTTTTATTACTCTATTTACTTAAACTCTGTTTAGGACTAGATCAAAGGGGATAATCACAAAAAAAAACATCACATTTGTCTTTAATGTATAATAGCATGACCCACACAATTTTGTAAGGAATTGTGAAATTCAATAATCCTAAAGTAAATAAGTATGCTTACTCTTGCTTTATAAGAAATTGTTTATCCCAAAAAAAATTATTTCAATGCTTATCTCAATGAAGAACTCAAAAGTGTAATGGTGAGCTTAATTGAAATCCTTTTAAAATTTTGTTTTTCTTTTCTAAAAAATAAATCATAAATTTGTAAACCTTCCCCCAAACTTGAATATAACATTGTACTCAATGGGAAAGAAAAACAAAAACAAAAAGAATGCAAAAAGTTTAGAATTTCTTCCCTGATTCGTCTTTAAATTTCTGCACGCGCAGCGTTCAGTATTTTGGCAATATCTGGAGCTGTAGATGTCCAAATGGGATGATTTTTTTTTGGCTGGAAAGCTAAGACAATTGTCTACAATTTCTCTTTGAATCACTTTTCCAGATTCTGACTCCATACTGCTCAAAAATAGCCATCAATGAAGGTGTTCAAAACAGCTCCACCCGGCAACTTCCAAAATTTATGCAATCCTACAAGATAAAATCAAAAATTAAAATAAAGTAAACTAAAAGATAAATAAAAACCAAATGCAATAAAATAAAACATGGGTTGCCTCCCAAGAAGCGCTAAGTTTTAAGTCTTCAGCCAGACATGGGGGTGAGATGGTTAAGTAACGCCAAGATCCAATAACATTAAAACATCCTTTCTAATTTTTCTCTTCTTGTGTGGATCAGGTTCAAGCTCTAATTTGAGGCGTTTCCTTCTTGATGATGATGTCTTTGACTCTCCCACCTCTTTGAATTTATGCTGAAAAAATGAATAAATAGAAGGTTCAGCATTCAAATACATAACATGTTCAAAAATATTTTCTTTTTCGGGTTCAAAAATTGCTGAATTTATTGGACATACTTCGATTGGTAATTTTTCAAATTTTGCCTTATGTTTCTCGCCCACAATTAAATGAGTTTCACTTACTTGAATGGATGACTGTTCTTCAGGAGGAATCTTTATGGAATTAAAAATATCATACTTTACTTGCTCATGCTGAATTTGTTCCTCCACAATTTGTTCAATCTCACTTTGCTTTTCAACCACATTCTGTTCGCCATTTTCTTCTTGTGGTTGTTCAATTGTCCTCCCGCTTCCTAGTGTTATAGCCTCGACATGCTCCTTGGTATTGACAACTGTATTGCGTGATAATGTTCCTGCAATTTTTTCGTTAATAATATTTGAAAATTGACTAATTTGTACCTCGAGATTGTGAATGGAAGCCGTAGTTGAATTTACAACATTTTGAATTTTCAAATCTGTCTTTTGGATGTATTGTTCTGCCCTTTGCATGTAG